>VZSE01005952.1:0-207115 GCA_013398275.1 Promerops cafer
CATCTTCAATAATGATGACTGGTAAGTCAGTGGCAGACATGTTGTCCCCAGAGAGAACAATAGCATCCCTCATCAGCAATCCAACATGAGTTGAGTGCATGTTGGGTCCAGAGGGCTAAAATGGGAGTGTAAGAGGGGTAGGATCATAAAGCTCATGCTTTACAATGCCCTTCAAATAGGGGAGTAAGATCAGGTTCAGAAATCTTACACATAATTTGAAATACCTGTTTTAAAAACAATGCATAAATACTGTTTATTTTCTCATAGGAATATGAATGTCTATGTGCAAACTGGACTGCCTGCTGGTACCTACTGTGATGTTATTTCTGGACAAAAGGAGAACAACAAATGTACTGGAAAGCAGGTGTTTGTTTCTGGTGATGGAATGGCTAATTTCCAGATTAATACCGATGCTGAAGATCTATTTATTGCAATTCATGTTGATGCCAAATTATAATTTGGGAGAAATGTCCTCCTCTGTTTGGTCTGTGTATTACGGTTTCCCCCATATGTTATTCTCTGGTTTTTGAGCATGAGTGACTGTTGAATAATAAATGGCATTCAAATTGAGGAGTAATGTTTTCCCCTAAATGAATTAGATGTAACTTTATCCCCTCATAACTAATGGTGATGCAATGGTAGGTTTTAAAGCAATGCAGCACTCTAGTTCCCATGTAACAAAAACGCTGGAGAAAGAAAAAAGGGAATCTAAGCCAGCACCTGGCTAAGCTAAAATGCAGTATTTCCAGGGCTGATCCATGCACACACACTTGTATCCCGGAGCAGCCACCCTGTGGGCTGTCAGCTATGAGCAGTGCCTACATACAGAGTTTATCCCTTCCTTATGACAAATCAAGCCTGGGGGCTGGGTCACTGAAGGAAGCTGGGCTGTGCCAATCAGTTATTCCAGCCTGTGTCATCAGCGAAACCAGCAGGTGACCTGGTTCACAGTCAGCATGTGCCTGGGCAAAGCAAAACCTCAGTTCTTGCATCGTTTGCCCCAGTGGTCTGAGGCAAGTGAACGCTCGGTGTGGGTGCCAAAGGTGCCTAATAGCACACTATGTATCCAGGCATTGCTTCCACCTCGTGCCACCGGCTGAGGCACAGCAAATTCCTGCCTCTGGTGCATTAGGCTCCCTTATTCTCTAGTATCTCAAAGAATTATGCAAACACAGCACAGGTCTGGCAGCTTTCCCAAATCCCTTGTCAGATGTGAGAAAATGCTGAGGTAAAAGCGAGTGTGCAGGCCTTGCTTTAAGTCAGGATCTCTGCTAGGCCAAAAGTGCTGACTGCATCCCATTCTGGAGGGAAAAATGGAAGGAGGTTGCTCCAATCTGAGTTCAAGGTGTACTTTTAAGAGCTGTTTCCTTTCTGTTGGGGGTGGATATTGGCTCTCAGTGTGCCCAAGGGCTCCAAGTGCCTGTCGGGGCAGTCAGGGTGTGGGAAGTGTCCTGGCCCAGCACTGGATGTCCCATCTGTCTCCCTCGCTGGCTGTGGCCAGCACCTCCTGGATCCATCCACTCAGCCCCTGCATCTGCTCAGTGGAGAGGTGCCAAAGATCTGGGGACTCTGTGGCAGGGTGTTCATAGCCTTTGCAAACCTATTATTGGCCCACAGGAGCAGGTCAGGGAGTCCTCGGGCCCCTCTGAAATGGATAGGAACTGTCTTAAGCCCTGCATTCAGCTCTACTCCTCAGAAACTAGTATTTCAAACTCTGTTACATTCAGACATTGCCCAATCCCAAATGGAATAATCGGTTCACACTTCAAATTGCAAATCCACCCCCAAGCCCCACAGCTTTTGTTGCAAATGACTGAAATGACACCCACTGATCTGAGGTGTCCATAAACCAACAGGCTGAATATGGGGAAGGTTGTCTGTGCCTGTGAACACATGTGGATCCACTTTCCAAGTATGCTGGAGTGCAATGAGGGTTTTGCTTAATGTAGGTTCATGTAGCTCTGCATTTCACAGTGGCATTAAATAGAACATGGAGAAAAAGAAATCATGAGATGCTTTCTTTAGGTGTAAATAAAACTTTGTGGGCCAAATGTTCACTGCTTTGAAAGGACCTAATGTGCATTCAGACCTTGGTTTTTGTTCCTTTTATTTCAGGATTTTTGGCACATTGCCTTATAATTTGAGCAGAAAGATGATGAAGAAAGCAACAGTGTCATCCAGAGCAACACCAGGTCTTTCAGATAACTCACTAAACCCAGAGTTACAGTCAACATTACTGCTGATCTCTAAGTTTTCAAAAAAATGTTAGTACTAGGAAATATTTATCTTTATTTTTATAATTTCTATTGCTACTCTTCTGTGTGAACTGATGACACTAAAGCCTTAATTTTTTTATACCAGTGGTAAAAGAAAAATTGCAGTTGTGTTATGAAATTTGTCAGGTTTAAGGTAAGATATTTGCTGGGGCACAACAGGATGACCCAACAGATCTGCTGAATTGTAAAATTTTAAAATTTTGTGGCGCAATGCAATATTTAAATTTCTGTTAGAAGTAGTGCTCACTTTCATTGGCCAAACAGTGAATTTAGCTGTGTAATTAATCTCTGATTCTATAAATGCATTGTAAATTTACAATTATGTTAATATTTTTTTTCTTTTTCTCTTCCTCTATCTTTATCTATTTATTTTTCTTTTTCTCTTCTCTTTTTTTTTTTCATTTTCATTTTAGGGTTTTTTCCTTACCATAGTTCTGTCTCTAAATGGTGCTTTCAGAATAATAGTGATCAGAATTTAGTGGAAGTGATGCACAATAAAGCAAAGTGAATAGCTGCTTGTATGTACAACTGCTCACTGCTCATATTTAAGTTAGACGTATATATAGAGAGAGAGACATTCAGGCAATAAACACTTTCACATTCATCCAAACAGATAAAAGAAACTATGATTTGATAATTTATCCTTCTAGTGAGTTTAATCCACATTAATATCTGACAAATAATATTTTTCAGATAAGGGGAAATAAACAGTGAGATCAGAAAAACCATGAACTCCTAGTGTACTGCCTATGAGTGGACCAGAAAGTTGTTTACTGAATTATTTATGCCAATTTATTTTCTCAGCTAAGTGCAACAGCAAATATAGAAACTTTTGTTCAGCTCTGCATGCCTTTGTGTCAGCTTATTATTTCCCTGAATCACCGTTACTTTTCTAAGAGAAGGAGTTCTGTAAAGGCAAACTAACAATCTATTGTCTCTTTTATGGAGACTGTAAAAATTTTATTCAAGTTATTTTCTTTTAAGGGGAAACAAATGAAAAACTCAACACACAACACTAACTTTTAAATTGCTGATCGTGTGTTTATCTGCAATCTGTGTTTTTAACAGTTTTAGTGTATTGGTCTCATTGCACAATTCTGAACAGTATACAGACATTTCCTTTGAAAGTGTTTTCATGCTGTGGCAATTTTAATTTTGCCTTAATGTTAAATCAGAATGGTTGTAAGAATGAATGCTGGTGACACTGTTTGAGATAATAGTAGTGAATTATTTCCAGTCACTAGAGTCAAAGTGAGAGTGAGTGCTTGGATTTTCACCCAGTTGACACACTAAAGCACTTAGGGTGGGGACAAATAGCCAGAGCATTTAGTGTAGGATTAAGAAAGTGACTTACACCCTGTAGGAGAGCAGTAAAGTGTGAGCTGTGCTGTGGCACTTCTGAGTTGAAAATGGAAATACCAAATGTTTGTCAGGGAATGACAAATGTTTGGTATTTCTTGGTCCCAAACTAATAATTAGATTGCATTACCCAGCCAACTAGACTCAGAAGTAGCCAGCTTAATTAACTGCATTATACTTTCCTATTATTCCAAGATTATGTGACTGGGGTTTTTTTTGATTTGTTGTTTTCTTGGGGCTCCCTTCCTCCCCCCCAAAAAAAAGAAAGTATGATGTCATGGTAAATACGCCACCGTATTTTAGTTTTCATTTTAGTTGGAAGAAAGCCTTTGGAAGCTTAGCAGTTCCTGTGGTTTTGTAGATGACAAATGATAATAATCGTGGATGCTAATTTCTGCAATCTTCTGAATACTCTGGAACATGAAGTCAGTCAGAAGACCATTGAAGAAAGTTAACCTTTAGGGTTTGGGCAAGGTGACTACATGTTTATAATAATGAACCTTCAAATTTTGGCCTAATTTACATTGGTGTTATTCCTGAGCTGTTCCCTTACAATGTGTGTGGAAAGTGGTCCCTAAAATGTTGATTCATTATCTTACAGGACCTCATGATTTCGAGTATTGGAATTGGTCTGTATTTAAAAATGTGCCATTATTGTCCAACCTCTTCTGTCTTTAAGGTTTGGTAAACATATCTGTGCCTTGGAAATTGTCAAGACTAAGCTCAAATAATTCCTACTTGAGCTCACAGAATAAAAAAAATCACTTGCAGAATAGCTATGGACTGAAATTTGGTCATTTAGATACCAATCAAGTCGAATCTCACCAGTCGTAATGTTTTGTAACAGCAAAATGAAGAGGAAAGAAACACTTGGTTGGACAGATTGAAACCAGGGCAAAAAGGGTAATTTTTTTCCCCCCCAGGTGTTTTCTTGTTTTCTCCCATGTCTTCTTTTCTAGTACTAAAACCGAAGTGAATGGAAAAAGCCTATTTTATACCCCTAGTTAGCAAGAAAACTGAGGTTAACAAGCATTTGTAAAGAAGTCACGGGGCCGCATCCCACTGTTAAAAGCACAATAGATGCAGTAGCAGCCTTGGTCTGTGGACCTGGAAATGCTTCTCACAAAGCAATACAATTCCAAAAATAGCATTTCTCTAAATGGAAGTTTCTTGGAAATGAGAGTAGCTTCACAAACATATATCCACATCTCTACAGACATCTAAATCTCTCTTCACTTGTCATTTACTCTCCTGCTCTTCAGCATTAGTAATCACCCTTTTGATTATATTTAAACATATTTAATTTGTGTGCTCTGGTAGAAAATGGCAGGACAATATTTTAGTGTAAAGCTGCAGGGAGATTGTATTGATTATCAACAACATATAAGAACCTTCCTGCTGAGATGGACCTTGGGATATCTGAACTGGCATGGAGTGAATGTGGGTTTCCATGGAGTGGAATCATTGCATCTCAGAGAAGTTCCTCTGAACCTTGTTAAGACAGATAATGGGGTACAACAGTAAGTAAGGCAATAAAGGCTAATAATGTGAGGTTTCTCAGTCTGGGTTCTGTGCGCATTTCTGCCTTTGCTCAAATACTCCTTGAATCTACCTTTTTCTAGACAGTGCTGTTAGCAAAGGACAGCTGATATGTGCAGTGATGACAAGGACAGGACAGAGCAGTCAGAGCAGTGTTGGACAGACAGCAGGGCAGGACAATTAGATAGGTGGCAAGCTAGAAGGAATACCAATATTGACAAAAATGATAGCTAGGACAAGACAGATCACAGAGAAGAGGCAAAGTCCTTCCTAGTATGACTTGTCTAGAAGGGACCAAACTGTATTCATGGGTAGAAATTTCAGATTGAAATGGCAAAAACAGGAATAAAACTAGCAGTTCAACAAGCATCATGTTTGTGTCTTGTAGATAGGACATGAATGCTTTAACTGGGAAAAGAAATTGTATCTTAGAGCAGCTGTGAATGATGGAACTTTATGGTGCTGTAACCTGTAGCAAACTAGTTACTTTATGATAAAAGTAAAGACCTTGTGCTGACAAATAGATTGCCATATTTTAGTATCAGGCTTGTAAGATATATAAGAAGACTGGGATGTTAAAATCTCTTAATAAGAGAGCTCAGATGATAGAAAAAAGAAAGAGAGAAAAAAATGTGTCAGAAAAATATGAGCAATGGATTTGGATCTAGTTTTCTACTGTTCTTTGGAACCCATTTCATTATCTCTCCTACAAATGTTTAAAGTTAGCCATCTTTTACATATAATAGCTACCACATTCATTGCCAGCCTCGATATCATAAATTAAGTTGTGATCTCTACATAAATACCCAATTGATTGCCAAGGGAAGCGAATGTGGCAGTTCTGCAAAAAAAAGCCCCTACATGTGTAAAAACTGCCAAAACAGAAGCCAAAATAGCTGCAATAAAACTCTATTGTCCTGATTTTTTTACATTGTGGGAAAATGCTTTCTACAACTCTTTGGGAGGAAAACCACGTTATCTCTGCTGACACTCCTTGTGGCACTGTGAGGTATCAAAACCTCATTGTACAGCCAGCCAAGTAATTTTTTCACCTCACATGAGACTGGACAAGGTTTGTCTTAACAAGTCTACATCGTATTTAGAAAGCTGAGAAACTGGAGAAAGGATGTTACTTCACTGTGGAGGGCTGTGGGCTTTTTTTCTAAAAGAAGGAAACATCCCATAATTCAGCCATGGTTCACAATCTTCCTAGTTGTTATGCATGAAACACAATTGCAGTTTTACATGTCTGCTAACTTTGGAAAAATACTCATCTTCTAGAGACATGGGTGGCTTTCTGTTCATTTGATCTTCAAACTCAAATGCCATGTTCTGTTTATCCCACACTTAGAGATCAGAAGGTTGGACAAGACCATTGGGGTCATTTCAGTTGCACTATAATTACGAGAAGATCCTCTCAACACACCTCTTAAATGTTTAATCTGGTCTACTTTGAACATGACTTTGTTGATCCATCTGTGACTTCTTTTGAAGTGCTGCTCTACTGCCTAATGGACTTTATGGGCAGATTTCTTTTTATCAGTAAGGTAAAATTTGCCTTTTCATATTATAGTTCATCACTCTTTAGTCACCTTAAAAAACACGTTTTCTTTCCCCTGACAATATTTCCTGTCAACAGCAAGAAATTAAGTGTATGCTGCACGTCATTGTAGTGTTGATTAACAAAAATTAAATCAACTGCCACACAATGAAATTCACTAGCATTTTTCCCTTCTTCTTTTTTATCTAGGTAAACACAAAAAACTAGTAACAAGATTTTTCTAGTCCTACACAATTCAGCAGAATTTTAGCCTCAAATGATCTGATACTTACACACTTATAAAATTTGTTAGTTAACTCATAATAATTGTAGGTGTAAATAATGTATCTTGTTTCAATGTATCTGCCTACCCTGAAAATATTAGGAAACAAGTGGTCTTACTAGTGTAAAATCAAGTAGCATATAATTGTGTATAAATATATATATATGTATGCTTTTATATATAAATATATATATGCATGTATATACAGTGTGTGTATCCATACACACACATATGCACACATCTCACACATCTACATCTATGTGTTGGAGATTTTTTCATTCCTTATGCTTCCAGAATATCCCTTGGGCCCTTAGCTGGAAATTAAATGAAATATTTATGGATCACTTTATGCTCTGTTTCTGCAAATAACTTTCTAGGAATCTGAAGTAGCAAATAGGTTTTTATTTCTGGTAGAATTAATGGTGCAATCTCACATTTCTTGTGCATTCAGAATTTTCATTGAGATCAAATAGGTATCACAATAGGAAAAAAATTTGCACTGAGACTGACAAGGTACAGTTAACTTACTTTGTTTATGCATATTTCCCTTAAAGTGTTTGAAATATTGAGTCTTATTTTTTATTGAGTTCTGACTCAGATTAGAACATCTTTAAAGATGCTTGTATGATTTTGCAGTGAGATGGAATTTTAATTCACCCTTATCCTAACAAATGAGGGAATAGTGGAGAACTTTTTACTGAAGCCCAGCACCCTTTACACACTAAAGCATCTTCAGTCTGAACTCTTCCTATGCCTATTTGTCAGAAATGGCAGCTCTTTTTCAAACTTATCTTTATGGGTTTTTTTAAAAGGAAACCTGATGACTATCCTTCTCCCTTCACTATTTTGCAGGAATACATTCTGTTCTATGTGGCCTCCTTGGAAGAAGGAAAAGAGAACAGATGATTTCCTTCTTTTTTCATGTGGAAGAGTCTCATAAAGAAAGCAGGAGAGTTGACAGGTTTGTTTGGTGTCTCAAGGCAGACACATACAGAATAAAATAATTATTTGCTCAGCTGTTCAAAATATGTTTGTGCTGCTACTAATTAAAATTATTTTGGACACTTAGGAACATAGTACTGTAGGGCACCTTGGCAACAACTCTTCAGGCCATGGCTCCATGCATTTTTCTATCATTCTTGAAAAATAAAATGCATTTTGCTCTCAAAAAACCAAACCATCAAGAAAACACAATTCCTTGTGTCGTGTCACTAGAAAACAATTTTCTTCATAGCTATGTAATACTCTTTAAGATATTCTCTACACTCTCTACATCCTTTGCCTGTTTTTAGCTTGGAGCCATACTCTACAAATCCACAAATTCTTGTATGAGCAAAATTGAGGACTTTACAAAGTGTTAATAAGTGTGAATGTACAAATATTCTGAAACAAATACCTAAAGATTTTAGAGAAACTGTCTGTGTTGCCATTGAAGTCATGGGCACAATTTTGCTATTTTAAACCATCCTGCTACTTGCTTTAGAAACAATATACTCTAAGCCAGAGATAAAAATTGTATCAAAACAAAATTCTGTTGCTAATTTTGAAAGTATTTAAATTGTGCAAAGTAAATATATTATTTCTCTAGGTACTGGTGTGTTTATATTGCATACACACAGAGATACACAAAAAGGCAGTGTTGGATCTATATTTGTAATATAGATGACATCATCTATGTATTTAAGAGACCCTGCATTTGTACAGAATGTAGCAGAATTGTGAGCTTTGCTGAGTATCTCTCTGAATTGAAATAAATAGCTTAGGCTCTTCAGATTCCATTTTTATGCTCAACAAACTGTCACTGAGGAAGTAGCTTTGCACAGTTTATGACATTTACAAGAGATTTGCAGTTGTGCCCCAATTGAATGCATTCAATTATACTTAGTATCAACCTTCAGAATCACTTTTTACCATTACCCGGACAACTTTAGCACAGGGAAAGTGCTTTGTTCAGATATAGTATGCTAATGTCATCTATTTGAACATCTGACATACTGAAACAGGCCACTCTCTAAGGAGGAAAAAATGCATCAAGTCTATATGAAATATCTGAGGCCCTTTTTCCCCAATTTGCCCAGCCCAGCAGTTAAACTGCAGTGACAGGAGGCTGAGGGAGACAGGCTGAGCCTGGGAAATCCCAGCTTCTGTGAAGCTGTGTAGTGAAGAGAAGCATTACTTGATTTTCGTTTTTAATTTCAAATCATCTCTACTCCTTGAATGTCATTCTATGTTTTTTCAATTAAAAAGTATTTCAAAAAGATCATGTGTAATTCAAAGATAAGGCCCAATTGCTATGATTCTGGGAACACAAAGTGATGTGTCAGTAATGAGTCTCTAATAAAAAAAAATAAAATTAAAAAGACTGTCTACAGAAGTGCACTCTTACATAGACATACTGATGTGCCTAATTAAAGAAGCTGAATCATGATCATCAGGGTAATGTAAATACTAATAATGTTAATAGCTTAGCTTCGTCTAAATTGGACCATTCTGGAAAATCACCACTAATTGGAATTGATAGGAAATGATGAAGTCATGTAATTTTTGCTGACAGTACTATACCCAGCACACAGAAACAAGTTCACTCCAATGCTAGACAAAAGATTTCTGCTGAACTGCAAATAAGCACAAAGCGTAAATGGTGCCTTGTGCTAAGTGCTAAGCATCAACAATGCAGCCTCAATTAGAGAAAACTTCGAGTTTTGGCAACTGTAGCAAAACATTGTGTAAGTGCTGGCAGGGTTTGGAGGCCCAGGTCAGCTGGCTGGGGCTGCAGGAACAGACACCTGGGGGATTCTTGCTGGGGCAGCTCTCCTCAGGCAGCCTGAGCCAGGAGAGCCAGGCCCCGAAGATCCCTGGTTCTGGGAGATTTCCCTCTTTGGGAAAGTTAACACTTTGTTGAGGTCTTTACAACCCTGCAAAGTTTCCACATTCTTTTTGTTAAATCTAAGACAATAAAATTCTGCCAGGCCAGTCATGGCTTTGCAAGCAATACAGAAACCCATTAACTAAGTCAAATGATCTGATATTAATCCTGTTCTCTAACACTTTTCTCTTATTGAGCACTGAAGTAAAGGTTCAACATCTGCCTCTTACTTTCCCTCATAAAATGGATGTGCTTTTCTGTAGTTTGAGAAATTATATTAAAATCAGAACATTAAAAAGCTCAGTTTCTCATATTAAAAACTACTTTGTCCATTTGTTGTATGATTGTATTACACTTTATATGTACACTTTATGCCATGATAGAACCTTTCTGCATTATTATGTACCCAGAAATATAAAGATAAAAGTTCAATGGTTTCATTGCAGACTATAGCATCACCTTAAGAAATGTGTGTATATTTTAATTTCTGTATCATTGGCTTTTATAGGTGCCTGAAAATTCTGTATTACAATTATACAGAATGACTCTTTTAAGCAGAACACCTAATTTGATGCCTTTTAGTCATTGATAGAGCCTAAACATTTAAACTGACATTCTGCTTTCTACAGCTCCAGCTGCTAATTTTGACTCAATGAGTATGTAGCTGCTGCAGGTCACCATCTCTCCTACAGATGGATACAATTAAAATGTTGTTTCTGTGAAGCGAGAACAAGGTACACCAGACAGGTGATCTTTTGATTTAGCTCTCAGAACAAGATCTTTGCTGATGACAGAGCAGATGGTCAGCTTTGTTGAACAGGAGAATTAAAATAACTAGATATATTTTGGCAGATGTTCACTACATTCATGCATAGATAAATGTAATCCTCATCTTTTATCTCAGTCAGTTCTAGGTGTAAAGGATGTGCAGTACATCATGTGTAGTGTGTTCTGAAACCTGAACCATCACAACACTACATTTTCTGGTATCACTACAGCAAAAGAGTGATTTATTTTGCTTTTATCTATCAGAAGACATAAAGAGTGTTAAAATCTTAATTTATTTTCATATGTTTTCTTTCTGGTTTCTTACAGAGGGAAAGTTTCTTACCAGGCAGAATAGTATTTTTGGAAAAGGCTATTCATCTTTGGAGTAAAACCAGGAACAATGGTAGCACAGATCTTCCAGCAATGCTCAGTGCTCAAGGGTGTCAGTAAATATTATAACTCAGTCCTGAAACTCATACGTAAATACAGATCCTGTTTTTGGTGTTTAGCATATTTCCATTAGCAGGCTACTCACTTTGAGAATTTCCAGGCTGAAGATATTACTTCCACAACCCATGTATCTCGATTAGTGGTCAGGAAAGTTAAAACACAATACTTTACCAACATGTACAGCTTTGATAAGCTTGACTGTGGAGAAAGTTTGTCAGGAATCATTGGTTTATCAAGAAAAGTTACTTGCCAATAAATTCCCTCCCTAAAAATGTGGTGTCCCTGGACTTTGCCTCCAAACCAGAAAATTCTTCTTCATAAGCTCAGTGTCCTGAAAGAAAAAGATGGAGTTCATGAGTTCATGTACACCACACAGTCTTTCACACTGGTGAGATTTTCAAAGGTACCTGTTTAGTAACTGACAGATTTCTACAGGACCTCAAATCCAGAATATTGAAAACTGCTGTATTATAGTAGGTAGAACAATTCCAAGATGAATGTGAAAGAGCAAAGACCCAGGGAAACCATTGCTCACTTACAGGGCCTTGCTTCACATATGGAAAGCCCATTTGGGCTTTGTGTGTTGGGTAATACTTTCTCAGGGTCACCAGAAGATTGATAACAAGGATATAAGAAGTTCTGATATAAGACTTGCTATTTGAACAGAAAACAAGTAGCTTGACATTTTTCTTAAGAGAGAGAAAAGTGTCTTGCCTGTCTCTTAATCTGCAGCAGCAGTCACAGCCTCTTTCTTTCAGTGGGAGCATGTAACACCAGGTGCTACTCAGCACACGTGAAGAGTCCAGACACTTGCTGAAGGATATGTGTCTGAACAAACTAATTTCAGAAGTGGGCAATAGTTAATGAGTCAGCCCTTATAATCAGGTGTCTCACAATGACCCTACTCCCTTCCTTTCTGTGAAAGACGATAAAATTACGTTGTTAGAGGACTGATGAACATTCAGATATATTATGACATTCAGATATAGGCTCTTTTTCTTTCTGTGACTCTTTTATAACTGGGGCAATACTTATCCTGTTGCATATGCTACAGCATTTCAGGAATTCTTGCCAATAAATAAAGATCAAAAAATTGCAAAAAGAAACAAAATGATAAAGCTTCTAGTACCACAAGATGGCAATACTGTTTAAAATATCAAGCTTACTCAACTGAAACAATAGTGTTATGAGCATCCATAGCAGATAGTACGCACACCACTTGTTTGCAACTACAGTGTAAGATGGATATTTTCAAGGAAGATAATCACAAGTTAGTGATATCTGCAGGGTTTGTTTTAATTTTCCTTTCACGAAGTACTGTAGAACAGGTTCTTGTTCCATATTGTGGCTCAGACTCCAGTGGAACAATGTAACTGAATTTCAACAAAAAACGTGTAGAGATAAGAATGAACATATTGCAATCAATGAACATATGAACATATTGCACACTTGTTTTCTCTTTCATGTCCTCAGTTTCTGGAGAAGAGATATTTGAGGGCATTAAATAATGTCTGGCAGCTATTCTTTTTGATTAGCTATCAGGTTAATAATTACAGCCACTTTCAGGCAGCAGAGAGAGCAGATGCAGGAAGCTGCCATGGCGTTACTTCATCAATATAAAATGTGCTGCATGCAAAAGGTGTCATTCAGAGCAAGAAGATAAAACGATACAGTATACTCAGGGGTAAACATCATATCCCCTTTTCTGAGGCACTGCCTGGTTATGTTATTAAATAGTTATTGCTGTTGTCTCTTATAACAAAACAATCATAGCACAGTGTTTCTGCAGCAGCAGCTCAAAGACAGGTGGGGAGCTCCCAACATGGGAGTGGGAGCTCGGTGGTGTCACAGCCAGGCAAAGGGGGTCCTCAAAGGCAGAGGAACTCATGGCACAAACACACACATGCAAGCTTTCACAGTGCTGAAAGGAATGGTGGAGAACTACAAGGAAATTCTATTCCAGGAACACAGATAATGACACAGATAAACCCAGAAAATCTAGTCGTGCCTCTCCACTAGTGGCTGGAGGAGGCCTAGACACATGCATGCCTCCAGAATCATGAGGGAAATCACTCTCAGCAGATCAGCCCTTGCTGCTTTAGTCCGTGTCAGGCAGCACTGCTGGGAGCTGGCAGTTGCAGCTGCAGAGCTGCTGATTTGCCACACTAATGATTTGTCATGGTGTAGTAAGAACTTGTTAGTCTGCCCATTGCCATGACAGGCCAACATTTCTATTTCTGTTTGCAGTGGCAGATGTAAATAACTACATAAATCACTTGTGCAGAGCCTAATTCAAGGCATGTTTTTCAACAACGTGAACACAGTGCCCAGTAGTGGTCTATGAAGAGGAATGTTATTATATTTAACTGCAGGGTGTATCTTTTTTCCTTGATGTATACTGTAGCATGTAACTCCCATTAACTTTAAAAGGTTATAGACTCTAGGAACATCAAAGTAGAACATACCCTGAGAAAAAAAAGTCTGTCCTTGGATGCTCACACACAGCTGCTATCGACATTAATTTAAGAGTGCAGTTCTTAGCCCTAAGTGTGCCCCTTTCTAGTGGATATGGAACTGAGCTCAATTCTTATGGAAAAGTTTTACAGAATTTCCAGAAAATAACAGCTCTTAAGAATATCTTTTAAACCAAACTATTTAGAACCAAAACGTCATTAGACAATGAGATACTTATTGTATGTGCAAAACTCATTTCAAAATAAGCAACAGCAAGTATCTCACCCTGCTTTGTTTGTAGATCTTACCTGTCTCATATCTTGAACTGCATAGTCTCACTCTTGCAGATAGAATTCTTTTCCAGATGATATCAAGTGCCAGATGAACCCAACTTTTCCACTCATTGCTTGCCTGGACATCCAAGCATTGTGGACACACAGATGAGGAATGATTTTTAACCTAGATTTTGCTGCATAATTATTATCAATAGCCATCAATGTCTACTCTTTATGGAAGCAAAAACTTCACACTGATCTCAGTGTAACTTCTCTGTCATAATTCAAGTTTTCCTGAGAAAAAGTAACATTTCTCCACACAAATATTAAAAATTGAATTTTCTCCTATACCTCCAGTATTTAGATGTTCATACCTAGTTACCTGTTTGAGTGTCCCATGGAGGGGGCTCTGCCTTTATAGGTGATTAGGCTAAGAGCTCTCTTACCTGCCTTCCAACTCAAATTCTCAGCTTGCATGGGGTGAAGTAGGGGTGAAGGATACGTGTGCAGCAGGCTGAGAACATACAGCTTTTAGTATCAAATGTATGGGGTGCTGGACCTTAGAAACAGCCTGCCATGATTTACCACAACAAGCCAAACCTGCTACAGGTCAGGATGCAAAAGGGTTCACTGAAGCAGAGGAGATCTGGAAGGTCAGAACAGGAAAGGATTTAGCAGAACTTTTAGTATTCTCCTGTGCAAACATGGAAACACAGTGTGGGCCAGACTGTGCATTCCTTGGTGTATCTTCAAAGCAGTATGACACATACACACAAAAAAAATCATAAGTGATATTGCTAATTATTTTCTTCACTCTGCAGTGTGACATTACCTACCTCTCCTAAAACTCAGAATCTCTTTGCTGCATTTTTTGTAGCATGACAGTGTGGAAGAAAGCATAAATAAATAATAAAGTGACCTGTAGGCTAATATGCTCCCTAGTTCAGAAGTATTTTCAAGTATATATTTTAGGATGACATGCCATTAAAATAAAAAATTAATAAACAGAAGCAAAAAAAAGCAACATATTTCATTTCACATTAAGTACATCTAGGTAACTTGTCACTTTGCCACACCTTATCAGAAGATGACACAGAGAACAGGCTCCAGGACCAAAGGACAGCAGCTGTGCTGTAAGTCACCTTGAATTTGAGCACTGGATCTGCTGTGCCAGAGCACAAGCCCCACATATCCTGTCCAATATTCTGTCCTTGAAAATGACCAGCATCTGTAGAAAGTGCAAGAAAAGAATGTAAGGGAATATTATGGGATGGCTTCTTTAGATGTGAGGAACTGCTCAATTAAATAAAATAGAGCACATAGCACCAAGGTTTCTAGCCTTTACTCTTCTTTATTCTATCTTAAATATAACCATATCATTCCTTCACAGTGTTTTCGGGTTAAAAAATCCTTACTACAGCAACAAACATTTTGCTACTGTTTTTATTTGCTATTAAAGAGCAATAATACTGCCACAGAGGCAAGGAGCACAGGTTTTATTTTTGTGTTTGAGAGGTGGCAGAAAGCACCTGCCAACAGAAGACACTGTCAGAAAATCAGAATAATGCTATGGCTGCAAGACAGATCTGGAGTTACAGAAGGTGACACAGATTAGGGTATGAAAGGAGGCATTTAGCAAGCAGCAGCTGCTCCTTGTGGGCTGGCACTGGAAGTGGAATTGATTACCTTGTGTGTTTTGCCTGCAGGTGCTGTGTGAGGGAAATTCGTCGAGGAAAGCCCCCTGTGCTATCATATCTTTATGTTTTCCCTGCAGTGACTTCCTGCCTAGACCAGCTCTAACAGGTGAAAACCGATACTGTTATGACACTGAAAGTTTGTGGAGACAACCATCAGCAACAAGAACCTGAACTGCTCCCAGTGAGTGGTGTGAAATACTGCCTGCTAAAAGTATTCCTCCTGGCTTCTGGCCATGTTTCTGTGGTCTTGTTTACCCCAGTCATTTTACTAAAACCTGGCTGAATCTCATCTACATCTCTAGATCTCTTTGTACTTGTTTTTTACATCTTTTCTATGACACTGCAAAAGCTCTGCAAGGCTTTTTCCTGGTACTTGAATCTATTTTTTTTGAATCTATTATTTTCCCTGGTACTTGAATCTTTTTTTTGCTTTTGAGAAGTAACTGAATTTTTGAAAGTTTTCCTAGCAAAAAAAAGACAGCACTGTGTACAAGTCAAATGTACTTTTCTGGCCACATTCAGCATGAGCAGGGAGTCACCATTCTGCTCCAAATTCAACAATCTCCTTCCAATGTCCTGTTAAAATCACTGATGGTTTAAGTTTCTTGTCATTGAAATATTTGGAATATTTCAATGCTTATCTCCTTCTACTCCAGAGTATTGAAAAACTTGTAACAGTAGTGTTTTGGGTTTTTCCCCCCACAGAATCAGACTAATATAGAGCTGCTAGAAAGAGGAAGAGTAATTGATAATGAGCAGGAAGTCATGATAAATTTTTCAGCAGCCTCTGGATAGCACATAAAGCTAGGAAACCAGCAATAGGAGAGATGAATTTCAAAATCCAGAGACTTAAAAATAGTAAAACAGGTGTTCTGCTAAAACTTTAACATCAGCACACTTGATGATACTCAATATTGTTATATTTCTGTCATATCTACTAAAATGCTCAAAGACAGCTATGAGATAATTTCAACATTTTTCCATGAAAAGTGATCCAGTAAGCAAATATTCTAATTTTCCCAAAGGAAATATGGCACTGTAGATTGAGCTTCTCAACATGTTATTGCAATACTGACCAGAGGAGTAAAAGCCAAACGAGTGAGCAGATTTCCCAGCTCTTTGAGCACCCAGTGCTAACACTGAACAGCCCTAAAAGATATGCCAACTTCAGAAGTTTAATGCACATTTTCAAAATGCAGAGAACAATTCAGACAGAGCTCTCCAGGGGCTACTTTTGTGTTTGTAAGTATCCAGCTGAATTTCTAAATGGGAAGAATAGAAGCTTACATTTGGCAGACAGGTTCTCAAGAGCAGGAGCACTTCTAAGCTCCATCTCAGTGATTTAGCTGGAAACTTTATGGAACTAGAGAAACCTGCTAGGATGGTTTTACTGCCCAGTTTAATGGAATCAAAATTCCATCACTTCATATTTACTCTAAGACAAATAGCTTTAAATACACTTAGCATGTTTAAAGCATCTAAGAGTTTTAATATTAGTCCTCTTACTTTTCTTCCTTTAAAAGAAGCATGTTCTATACTTCCAAGAGAAAGTTTTAGTTGTAGAAAGTCACGTTAATCACTGTACTGATTTATTCCTGTGCTGTGAGAGATGAGCTCTCTAAGTTTTTCCTAGCTTTTGCTAGATTAAAATCAATCTTAGAAAACGTTCATTAATATTTATTTAACAGAAAACACGTGTGGAAAAAAAAAAAAAAACAAACAGGCTATAGGATTATAGAGAAGGTTATTTTATTTTTTTTCCCCTAAGTCTTGGGCCTATTGGTTTATAGGTTATGGAGAGGATGTGGAGTGCCATTGTAGCACTGTTTCCTACAGAAAACTGGATACTAACAATGTTTTATTGATGGAATGGCAGTGCAATATCCCTGCATTTGTTTGTTTTCTCATGCATAGAAAGCATGCTGCTTACATCATCAAAACAAACTCTCATAGAAATTTTATAAGCCAAGAAAGCACAGATGGTTGAAGGCATATGTGAGATCACTATTATAGTTTATTTGCTTAGGAAGACTTTCTCTGCTCAGGTCCTCAAAACTTTCTGTTAGATCTCAAAATGAGCAGGTGAAGCAAATTATGTAGCATATCTGCATAAATGACTTTTCATTCCCCTAGCAGGCCTTTCCCAACAAAAATGCAATTAGAATGCTTTATAATAATGAAAGTATCCATTATTTATTACTGTTTCTTCTAGTTTTCTCTTTAGTATACTTTTATTTTAATAGGCAAGGCCAAAGTACAAATCACTAAGTCAGTTTATGTTAAAACTCCCTGTGTTAGATAAGGACGGACGGGTCACTTGTTTTAAAGATTCTGCAGCTTTTCACATTAAAAAAAAATTTCTGTGAATGTTTTTTTTTTTACTCTGTGTGCTATTTCATAGGTTAAAGAGGCAATTTTAAAAAGAAGCTTTTGCTTTCCCATTTAGAATTGTTCTTGCATCTTAGTTCCTATGGATTCAGGCAAACCTAGGATACCTAGTATCAGTTTGGGTGCCAGAGTTGATCCACCAAATTTGTGATTTTACATCTATTATCTAGCAAGCTGCAAACCATTGTTAAAAGCTCATGGTGGCTTGAATTTAGGCAAAACAATATTTTATTTTCAGCTGTATAGGTCTTTAAGGCTGTGATGTCTGACTTACACTTTGACACATATTTTCTCACACCAGTAGTCCATGGAAAGTCTCTGAGTCACTTTTTCAGCCAGGAGTCTTCGTGGGACACTGCAATTCCTCATTGTTACTATGCAACTGCCAACACCAATAGACTTGGGATAAAATCTCATAAAAGATTTTTTTTCAGGCAACCTTTCAGGAACCTTAGAGCCTTTATAAAATTTAATCAAGCATTTTATTACGCAAGGTGCCATCCAAAGCGACGCGGCGCGATGCTGTAGCGCAGGTGCGTTACCACTTCCTCTCAGCTTGAGAGTGCATGAAAGAAACTCCAAACAGTGACCAGGCTTCAAACATCTGAATAGAAACATCACTTACACATTAAGATGGGAAGGCCCCAGCAGTCCCTCTGTGCACACAGGCACACACACTGCATGAAGCAGTGGGCTGGAAGACACCGAGCCCATTGAATAATGATTGTCGTTCCTGCCTCCCACAGCCATAGAATCCAGAATTCGTCTTTCTGCCTAGCAAAGGCAGCTGTGCACACCAACAGCTACAACATGCAGGGTGGGGGAATGTTTCTCTCACCAGAAACCTTAACAGGTCAAATGAAAAGGTCTTGAGACACTGATTAAGCCTGTGAATTAGATGTGAATCTAGCAAAGTTTAGCCTGGGCTCTAGGAAGCATTTCTTTCCTGAGAGGTTGGTCAGGCACTGGCACACTTAATTGCAGTTTTGTAGTTTTAGATAATTTCAGTTCTGATCAATGAAAGGCATGATTTGTCTACTTAGCCATTGCCATTCAGCACAGTCACAAATATATTCATCATATGTATTGTACTTATTAAAAATCATTCACATATTTTATATGGTCAAAATACCATATAACAGATACATGAGAACATCACAATATTTCTTTCAGATGATTTCTCATCAAAAGAAGTTTGAACCGTATAACTGATTACTGAGACTTGATTCTTGACTCTAAAGGAACACAAGGGCACATGAATATTTGCCTGAAATTTTGATGGGCTGAGGTACATCAGTACTGTTAGATTTAAGTATCTTAAAACCAATCGTGGTTAGAGTGACCATACTAGTCCATCCCTAATTTGCTTCTAATTATGTCTCATACATCTGTCATCATTCAAGTTGCACTTTTAAGCTGTAGAAATACTATGGAATTCACATGTCCTTTGATGTGCATATTTCTGCTAAAAAGCTATACTAAATTCTGCTTGAAAATAGTTGTTGGTAAGAGTTGTACACCAAACCAATATAATAATTTCATAATGGCCACTCTGAGGTTATGTTCAAAAATGGGCCACTCTGAGGTTACAGTAAAAAATGCTCTGTTTATATATATTAGTGCACAGAACATTTGCAGCAGAGAAACTGTGGAAGTACTGGTTCCTTTCGAGACAAGATAAAAATCAATATTTCATTAAGTGTTTGACTCTGCTTTATGTATTTCTTTCTACATTTTCATAGGAAAATAACCATGTTAAAACAAAAAAAAAATAAGAAAGAGCTGTTGGGGGATATTATTAAATTAAATAATCAACACTTAATCCAGTATTTCTAATTTTCCAGCTATGAAGCACTCCAAACTGAAAAACATGTAGTCTCAGGAAGGAGGGAAGGACGGAAGGAAGGACGGACCCAAATTAATTGATAAATACAGCTAAAAATGAATTTCCTATGTTAAGAAGTTGAATGTTTTAAACCAGCTTGAAAAGGCTGATCAAAAATATCTACAATGGAGAAATGCCTTCTCTTTAAATACAGACCACTTGAAAGAGACTCAGTGAGGTGAGTGTCTCAGTGAGGACTGAGACACTAGGGTAAGAAACTGCAGATTTATTAAATTTAATGTTTTGCTCCTGAATTTCTTGATTAGAAGCAAAAATGAAATGCACCAGGGACCGTATTTCTTCACGGGATAAAGCTGAAATTTGGAAACGTTTCAGGTACAAGTACAGGTCTGTGAATTTTATTTATAATAGGTAAGAGGAGGCTGACAATGAATTTTGCCCAACAGAGTATTGAATTTACATGGACTATATTTCAAAATACATAGTTAAAAAATTTCTTATGATGGTTAAAACTGTATTTAACTTGCTTTTCTCAATTCTTCTTTCTCAAGGTCATTTACACTCACAGACATACCCATACATGCACATTTTGTTGCTTAAAGCTAATTTACTTTTGTTGATTATTCAGCAGTAGCATGAATTGTGTTGATTATTCTCCCAGTAGCATAATTACAATGAATTAATAGCACTGTTCACTGTTATTTTTATTGGAAAAAATGACTTTCAACTATTATGTCTCAGCTGGAGCAATCATACAATATCTTAGGTTATCTGGTTCATGCCACATCTTAAAAATAACTTGAGTGCCAACCTTAATTGGATGAATATTGTAGGATATATTAAGAGAACATAATGAAACACTTTATTTCATTAGACATTTCCCAATATGGGTTTAATTAAACTCCCTTTTTCGTTGTTGTTGTTACTTCTGATCAAGTTTTATGAATCAATCTTGAAGAAAACTAAAGAGGAGACATTTTGTGTCCTAGAGGCCCAATACTGTATTTATTATTTGTGACACTTCTATGGTATTCTACCAGAAATTTTAGTGTGTAAGGACAGAGGAATTATGCCTCGGCAAAGAAAAGATAAAGATAAATCAATTTACCTCTCCTGGGGACCAAATAACAAAGACTGAGAATATATTGATTACTGGAGCACAGAGCAAGGCTAAGCACGAGGAAGCCAGACACTGCTGTCCCCACCACAGGCTTCCAGGGTGAGGAGCTGCTCCTGGCTGTGTCCCACCTGCAGGGGAGGGGACAGAGCCCTGCACAGCCCTGGGTCCCACGGCCCTGCCCTCGGGTCAGGCTGGCTCACCCTTGGCTCCCAGCAACCCCAGGACTCGGGCAGATGATTAGGAGGAAAGGAGTGCTGTAAAAGAAGTCACAACAGCCCGTACATTCGTGGCGACTGGAGGGTATGTGGGTTTGATTTCTATGCTCTGCATGAAACAAAATTTGCCCAGGTGACCCTTTGCCCATTAGAGGTAATGGCTCCTCTCTTGCTGGCTCCTGTGGCAATGTATTCTGTTTGTTGCCTGTCTCAAGAGTAACCGTGACAAAAGCCAGACAAAGGCAATCGACAACCAGGAACAAAGCAAAACAAGACAGCTTTCCTTTTCAGCAAAATAAAAACACAGATTGTTTTTCAGCTTACTCTTGGGCTCTTCATTTTATAAAGTGATCGTAAGTTAAAAGACAGAGGAAAATTGCCCACAAATCCAACAAAATTTAGAATACGCAGCTACCAGCAATACCAGGGGATTTCCAACCAATATATTAGCCAACAAATCAATAACAAGAGTAAATCCTTCTGCATTGAGGGCAATCAAATGCTCACTAACAGGTACTATCACCTACATTAATATAATCCACCAAGTGTCAAAGTTAATACCAAAGGAAGCTTATGCTTCACATGTGATAAGCTGAAGGATATTTCTTAATAATGGTTTAAATAAAAGGAAATTGCACAGAGATTTTGCATTAAATGATCCTGAACTGAAGTTTCTTCTTTCTGAAGATGCCATGTTTGCTTATCCCAGAGAACATCCTGGTCCATCAGGACTGTTATGCTAAGCTTGAAATAAATTCACAATGCTTTTAATCGAGAGGCTTTCTAAAAGTGGCTTTCTTTCAGTGTCAGGAAGTTTAAAAATGCATTTTTTTCCTGGCCTGTGAAGGTCAGGAAACACATTGTAGTGTTTATTTCAACCTTACTTACTACCTATGCAACTTTCCAGCTGAGAGTTTAATACTGGTATGTCAACCAAACGCTTATCATTATCATTAATAATTTCTCATCTGGACTGTGATTACATAAGACTATAGTGGGAATTTAAATCTTTTAATCTGAAAGATCCTGCTGGGGATATTTTGTGGTTTTGTTTCAGGGGAAGAGGTGTTTGTTGATTATTTACATCTGTGCATAGTCCAACTCCAGAATTTGGCCAGTCTATTTGCTTGTCCTGGTCAAGTTATTTTCAGGGTGTTCCTTCTTCCTAGGCTGTTCTTGTATGAAAAGGCACATAACAAATAAGTGATATGAAAGTAACCCTGAATAGTCCCCTGCTGACTCAAATCAGTTGGAGGTAGGTAGGTGAATTTGCCTTTACCTTATCTGATTAATATTTTCTAGCAATTAAGGATGGGCTTGGAGGCGTTACCTTTTCAGAAGGAGCAGAGTTGCAGTTAAGCCATTTACTGGCTTTCTGGAAATTAAATTCCAGAGTTACTACAGGTCCTGGGAAAACATACTTGATTTCTCCTTCTTTTACTGATTCATACTCAAAAAGATAAAATACATAATCTCCTCTGTTGCTCAGCAAAATGCACAGCAATGTGTTTTTGGGCTGGGCTAAGATCTATAAGTTAATGGTAACAAGTGACATTCATCCTGCATAGTCCACATCACCTGGTCTGAATTCAGAAGCCTGCAAAAAAACATTCAGGATTTTGCAGAGGCATGTGCAAAGCTGGCCACGTGCAAACTAATTTAATAAGCTAAGTGACAGAAAACACTGAAACATGAGACCTTGCAGTTTGCCAGGAGAAGCAGCATTCTATGCCTAACTAGGTGTTATTGTTATGGTAGTAATGAGCAAGATCAGTATTTTGTAATTAACAGAAGAGAATTTCAGATGCCAGACTGATGAGTCAGAAGTTCAAAGAGTAGGTGTTTAAAGGATATTTATGATATAAAGCAGTAACAAGCTGTCTTTCACAAAATGGTTCACACCTAAATAATGGCACTCTAAAAATTGGTGCAGGGCAGATGTTTTTTAACTAAACAATGCAAATTGAAAGGTGTTTCTCAGACACAGTCATGAAAAAAACTGCTCCTTTGCAGTAACACCTCTCTAGACAGAAAAAAATGAATTCTCATTGCAGAATTCAAAACAAATAAGATGGGGTGTTACACCTATATTAGTGAGGATGAGTAGCTTAAGAGAGAAAATATGCTATTTAAGGAAGAAGACCAAATAAAGGTCATGCTGATTGCAAACTGAATGTACTTGTGTGTGGATTTCTAGCACCAATGAGGAAGAGAGAAAGCAAAATGGCTAATTAAGAAATGATGAATGCTCTGCATCTGATTCCAAATGTCCTGAAAGCATACATCCATCAACATGTTTCAGATGAATATTTACACTGCTCTTCATATTGTCACAAATCTGATGCCCAGGTGATTGACAAAGAGCTAATAAAGAAGTGCATGTAAAACCTTAATACAGGCCTATTAGCACTTCTGTGTGAGGTACATTGAGTTCATGCTAGTTACTTTATATGATTAACCACAGAAATCTTTTGAGGGTATTTTATGGCCTGGTTCTGCAAGAGTTATCTATATGCCTCTGTCAAAAAATATGAGCAGTCTTCTATGCATCATTAGGGTTCACATACTTAAAATTAGCCATGTGAGATTTTTTTTTTTTCTTCGTAGGTTAGGGCTTTTGCAGAACTAATGAAACACCAGATGGCTGGATGGCACTGAACTTTAGAAGATGAATAAAGAGTAATCGAGGAAATGATCATCTGGTAAACCACATTACATTCCCTAGGAAAATAACAGGAGTGAGGTTTTGGGGTTTTTTAAAGGAAAGTAAGCAGCTGACAGCAGAAACATGAGCAATAAACAGCAATGAATGAAATTATGATCCCAGACATATGTGTTGGAGCACAGGCTGACTGCAGTGGGGGGGGTCACAAATTTGTAACCCTGAGCAATTTTGGATCTTGTATCCAGTATCAGTAGACAGCAGATGCAATACCTCAGAAATCATACTTGAAAAATTTAACTCAGTTGGGTTAGAAACGAGCACTGTCCATGGATTTTAAATTGGCTGACAAGCTATAAAAGAAGGGCAATGATAGATGGTGAGACATTGAGCTTAGAGAAAAAAACCCAAGAAACAATGCTAATGTTTAAGCAGAGAACAATTTGACTGATGGGAACATCGATGAGAATCATGTACTGTAGCTGAACATTGGCCAAGGGTGGCACGGTAACTATAACTATGTTGGGAGGGGAACTTCAGAAAGTAGTGCAATACAGAAATTAGAAATAATGGGACATAACAAAAGCAGATGAGAATAAAGGAAAGTGTCCTGACTGGAAACCATTTTTTAATTAGGAATCGTCTTCTGTAAGAAAATTGCTTGATCTATGGCTGGGTTTAAAAATTTTTGGATGCCAAGAAACTTTGTGGGCCCTCTCCACTTGTAGATGGAGAAGCTGAGCCAGAGAAGCCTCATTTCCTGCTATGATATGACAGCACGTTAACTGGTTGCTTTTTGTGTGTATAGTATTAAATTTATCTCTATTCTAGAATTATTAGTCCTTCATCTGTGTGCTTCCATTATGTTACTGCCATGTGAGCAAGTGAAGAAATTTAGCTTTGTGCCGTCCATCACCCATGTTCTCCCATGTGGCCATCCACTGTTTTCTGTCTTCCTGAGGAAAAACCAGGGCTGGCTGCAGTGCAAAGGAGCCATCTGTATCCACAAAGAAGCAGGATTAAATTCTGTAATGCAGATCAAGCACAGAATGAGTATGCATTGATTAGTCATGTGCATGTCCTCTACACCCTGTCTCCTATTTGTCCTGTTATTATGTTTTTGGCTTAAAAACGAGTTCTCAAAGAAGAAGCTCTTATTAAACCTTCCATAAAACACCAATGAACAGTTTTGTGTTGCAAAGAACTACAGTAAGACAGCCTTGGTTTCTGATGTTCCCATTCAATGATCTGGCAGGGCTTTCATAAACAAAGGACTTTTCCAAACATGCAAGGTAGCTATGATTCAAGCCTACAAGTGCTGTCAAGGTGACAGGTATCTGGTGGAACCCAGAATCACTACAACTTTTGCAATTTAAAAATCTGGGGTAAAAACTAATCAATAAACTGACTGAAGTTATTTGTAAGAAAGAAGAAAGAAAGGAAGAAAGGAAGAAAGGAAGAAAGGAAGAAAGGAAAAGTACATAGGTGAAGATTGCACACTGTAGATTAGTCAAAACTACAAAGCAGCCTCTAGCCATTTTCTATCCCCACTGCACTTCCTCAATTCTGCTAGCTCATACTGAAACACTATTTATTGATTCCCACGTTTTTCTATTCCACTATATTAAGAAATGTTCATTTGGATTTAAAACAAGAACAATAAGGCCATAGATTATACCTCCCACTCTAATGCTAAATAGATGTTTTCTCTTACCATATTTCAAAAAGTGATTTCAGTGTCCAAGTAATCAAAAAAGTTATAGGAAGAACACAGTAGATTTGAAAAACTATTTTAACTGGCCAAACATCAAATTCTTTTAATATAGCATAAAAATGGAACACTTAAGCTTTTTTTCTCATTGCATGACCATGCCCTGAGTGTGTATCTGTTATTATTACAAACTGGTATTTTAGTTTTAGGAGGGGAGTAATACTGCCAGGAAACAAATATTTCAGATTCTGAATCTAAATGCAAACAGACCTAAATAACCTGCATGCCTGAAAACCCTAAAATTTTGCCTGCCTTTGGAAGTCTGAACATTTTGCTGGACAGAAGTAACACTGTATTTCCCATTTTCCATGTATTCCTAAAACTTTCACAGCTGCACTATTTATAAAGCAGAACACTTGGGTGATTTGCTCTCAAAATCATTATAAACATCAGCTACTACTAAAAATGCTTTATTCACCAACAGTTTGCAGAAGCAATGCAAACTTATGAAGGCCTAATTAGATAAAGGTCTTGGATCACCAAATTCAGCCCAATCTGTCTTCAAGCACTCAGGGTTTTACTCTATTATTGCTTTGCTACTTGACTGGGCAGAAAGTGGGCCAAGGTCAGATGGTAATTTCTTGCCAGAGGAAGGTTGCCTGGGAGGGGATGTCCTCTTTCTCCAGGGCCATCAGTGCAGTGACACGTCCTGCAAGTCCAGAGGAGCCAGCCTGGGTTTCAAAACAGCCACATAAAACTCTCATACCAAGGTCAGATTTTTCTCATCTGAGATACACCATGCAACACAGAAAGGCAGTTCTTCTGGTGGCTGAGAGGTGTGCCTGCACTGCACCCACTAACAAAGTATTTTTTCTTTGCAGTTTCATTCATTCTAATGCATCTCTAATATGTATTTTTCATTCAGCCCTCCTATTGTTCTATACTTGTTGTACTCCCTCCTGCTTTTTAATGGATTTATTTCAGTCACCCAGAGGCTGCTGCTGTACATGAAGTCAGAAAGGAGTTCTTCAAGAAGCCAGCCCCACACAGCTGACAGTGTTATGCACCTCAGCTTTTCAAGGAGCCTGTCTGTAAACCTTCTGAATTGAAGATAACTTTTCCTGGCAGCTCTGTCCTGTAGTGGAAATCAATCACTGGTCTTGTGAGTCTGCTTGGACATCTGGGATGCCAAAGACAGAGTCCTTGCCCTGTGTTTACAGGGAGTGCCCTGAGACCAAGGCAGGTACAGCAGCCACCAGCATGCTGTGTACCAGATCCCAGCATGATGTGCAGTAATGACCTGTCAGGGAAGCAGCCTATGTACCACCACACTGTGAAACATCCTGGGGGACTCTCTTGATGAATTCAGCCTGCCCTCGGGCAAGAATGAAATCACACATCATTTAAATATTGTTTCATGCTTTTCTTTTAGGGTGTCTCATCCCTTTCTTTGGTCTGTTCAAATCTATATCTCTAAAAATTTTCAAAATAAAGCGAAAGCCCTGAAAAGACCATTCCAACCCTCCCACAGAAACACTGTGTCTTGAAGGTTGCTGATTTTTTCTCACACAAACCCCTTTTATCTCAACAGGGGTTTGAAAAGGCAGACAGAAAGAATTTTTTTTTGCTAACTATTATCTGATCATTTTAAACAGGAATTGATTGCTTTGTTTTATCACCTTCAAAATTTGGCAGCCATTTTCAAGGAGTACGTCTTGATAGGGAAGCAACTTGGAAAGAGTCTTGGAGAAGAAATTTAATTTCATGCCCTTAGTTTAATAAGATGGTGCACAACACAAAAACAGTGAAATCTCCACTGGAGGTAACACTAAACCCCGATTCCTTTATTTGCCAATGCCTTTGTCTGCTGGTTTTATTTTTTCTTTCGGCAAAGACAGTAGCTCTGCCATTTTAGTGCTGTTGTATCTTTTGTTTTTTCCCTGCTGTGCTGCTGTTTGTCCCCAGGTACGGGGTAGATTGCCAAGGTTTTGTCTCCCAGGCTTGCTGGTGACCTCTGTGGCTCTGCAAAGGGCTGAGGGGTCTGCCCTCCCCTGCTTCCTCCTGGACTCTTCTCCAGCTCTGGCACCACAGGAATGCTGAGGGTTGCCAAGATTATATGATTTGTCCAGGTCACACAAGAAGGGGCAAACCAGATTTCCTTACTTATAATGAAATGTCGTAAGAGTCTGCTCTTGGAAATTGTTTGTGGTTACAATAGGAAGGGATTTCCATCTTCTGAACATCGTTGTAATTTCTATAATTGTAAATTATTGTCCAGAAGAAACTTCTTTTCCTTGTGTGCTGAGTCCCTGTTAAAAAGGAAGGCTTAAATCTACTCAAAGAAGCATCACAAATAGTCTAAAAAACACTTCTGCATATGAAAGCACCATAAATGACTCACAGAGACATGAGCCAGATGGAAAAAATACATTCCAGGTATCTGTAAAGGCCTGCATGCAGGGCCTAAAATGGTGTTAATTTCCATGGACTATGAAATAGAAGTGTAGGCATGCACTTCATTTTCTCAGCAAGCTCTCACTGATAACAGCAATTCAGAAGCTTCATCTCTTGGAGCTATATATTGTCCCACTCACTTGAGAGCTAAAAAACCAGCAGTGCAGACAAGAGCTACCTCGACCAAAAAACTTGCACTCTTTTTTCCCTTCATCATTAGAGAGAGTGCATCATTAAAAAGCAGAATTGCTAGTCCTTCTACTGAGAGCTGCAACAGAATTGTTATACAGGGAAACAATACTTAAGGGGAGAAAGTCAAACTACTTTGATCAAAGAATTCTGTGCCTCTGTTTTGTGACAGAGGCATATGGGCTTATGGGTCAGGAATATATAGCTAGTCAAAATCAACATTTCTTTTTTTTTTTTTTGGATAGCACAGTGTAAAATCTACATATCTTGTTGAAATATTCGGCGAGTCACTCCTGCCCTACAAGTGCATTATTACATTGTCTCATGCTAAATACAAAGACAAACAGCTGCAGAGAGATTTTTGCTACACTTCACATATATCAAGCACAGCAGATGTAGCAGATTCCTTTTGGTAGCAGACATTCTTTCCTGTATCTGAATTGTCTCTTAGGTATATAAACGAAGATGGGATTATGTCTTTGCTGGAGCAGCATGTGAATGAATCACAAAAAAAGCTCAGTTAGTCTGTAGATAAAACATGATCATTTTCCAGGCTTTGTGTCTAAATAAAGGGCTGCAAAGAAATGGCCTGATTTTAGAAAGTGGTGGAAAGAAAGGAACTGGTGGAGAAATTCTTATATTTAAAAAAAAAAAAAAATAAGAGTCTTAATCTATTGATAGACTGCCTAATTTAACTTTTGATAAGTGCTCATCACTATTCTTGACTATACACATAAGCAAGCAAAAGTGTGGTTGTGAAGGGGGTAAAGAGGACAGTTCTGTTCCATAATGTATTCAGCCAAGGTGCCCTTGTTCATGTATTATACACATGGGCATTTTTAATATGCAGGTTGCAGCTATTTAAAACCTTGCTAATGCTTCATGGAAAAAACGGAATCAGTCTACTGAGATTTCACCTATACAGCATGTCTTTTTTTCCCCCTCACTATTTTATAACCAGAAGTTTTTGCACTAATGCTGAATCTTTGTTACTAAAGGGTTTTTCTGATTTTGTTCTGAGCTGCTTGGCTGAAGTTACAGCCCTCACTGATACCTCTCAGTGTTTGCTATGATGACACTAACTGGTTCTTCTTTCCAGAGAGAGCTTCTAGCCTTTCTGAAAGTGGCAATAAAATCCTGCTCTCTCTCAGGTTGAGCAGTGTGGTTGTTAAGAATTGTGGGTTTGTCTCACCCTAAACAGGATTTAAATCCTTCAGGTTTGTATTACTGTTGTATTCACACAGTGTGTTTCTAAAATGAACACTGAAATCAGAGGCTGACCTGCCCTTCACAGTATTCTTTAATCAGAAAGGGATTTTTTTTCTTGCTGTTTTAAGCCACATTGCATTAAATTTCTGAAAACAAGAGTATTCTGATCTGGACTGTTTGATAAACAGATACGAATACTCTACTCAATTTATCTGAACCATTTTCAAGACAACAGATATTTCCTTATTGATTGTGTTTGGCAAGGTAATTAAACCATGTTCATATCAAAAATTTCTCAACTCTTCAAGATTATTAATATTGTATTCCTTTTCAGGGAACTACTCATATGGAGAAATAAAGACAATGGTTAATATTAAAGACATCACACAGCTGAAGAATAACAGTCACATGTACTGCAGTGGTTCTCATCCAGTTGCACAGACAAAATCTACCTCAGTTCTTAACTGAAAGAGCTCTGGCTCATCATCCTATGAATTTTGCTGATACCAGAATTCCTTTTTCTCTCTGACTACATGTAGGTACTGAAATACGCACAAGAAATAAGATACCATGAGCTATCTTCAATTATAGGTCAGATATTCACTGCTTGTTTGAAGAGTGGTGATCTTCTGTTATTCCAAGTCTTACTCATCCCTGCTTGCCCTCTGCTTGAGTGTCCTAAAAATAAATGCATTCAAAGTTTTTCATGACCCTTGCCAAGCTTTTCCTTTTAGGACAGTAACTTGAATCCAGCAGAGGTCAGCAGAAAGAAGCTGGAATTATCCTCCTAAATAGACAGTTGTTTGTAGCAGCTGGAAAAAGGAGGTCACAGGGCTTGCTGGGCATCTCAGCAGTAAGTGAATTAAAGGGTGACAGAGTATTGTCATTCCCCTGCCCTAGACAAGAGTTGTTTGTACTCCTGTTGCCAAGTAAAAACATAGTGAATGTAGATAGTTCTTAAAGAAACCTGCTGTTTACATGAAACTTGTGAATAACTTTACCATCTTAACACACAGAAATGATTATATGTGCCAATATTCCATTAGCACTGCTATTACTGAAATATGAAATATTAAAAAGCTAAGGCATTTCACTGGCCTGCAAGACTTTTTGAAGTGCTACAATAAAATACTTTTCATAAATGTGTTCACATGCATACATATCAAACACCATCCTTATTGCAGTTGCACTGCTGCATTGCATTGGCTTGGTTCTACAGCAGTGAAGCCTATGAAAGTTTTTTGCCCTCAGCAGCAGTTAGGGATCATCCTCAGTTGACTTTTCCCTCTAGAATAATAAAATCTGAGGCAGTTATCTATTTTTTTTTTACATTATTTGAATGAACTATGGGTAGAGCTCCTACGCTGACACAGGTAATACCACACCATAACATGTTTCAGCACCTCAGCTCAGCCAGGTGTCCTTAGGCCTAGAAAAACTTGTTAATCACATGTTTAGATGTTTCTAATATTGCAGTTGAACATAAAAACTGAATTCTATTTTTATTCAAGGTAAACATGGTAAGTAATGAACTGTGTTTTCAGTTCTAATGCTTCTCAGTGCTGGTTGAAGTTCCATTTTTCTTCCAGAGAAATAGTATAGGACTATAAGCAAAGCATATGGTCAGCCTTTTTGTTTCTGTCACAAAAATTACTTTTGTTAATTATCAGTTTTCTTGGCAGGCTCAGCAAAATGTCCAGGAAGATATTTTCAAGAGCCATCAGATTTTCACACTACATGCTTCTTAGACTATAAACAGCACACACGGCCTGCCCAAAAAATAGGCCCTCCCACCCCACTCCTGCAAATGCACATATTGTCACTGAATTAAATGGCAGGGAGTGCAGCTGAATTAAATTGTAAATATCAGAAATGTACATGACACAAAGATATGTGATAGTTACAACATGGAATAGAAAGCCAAGATGGGGGATCCCGTTCCTAATTTCATCACCTAACTCTCTCATGGATTTGAGGAAATAGCTGATCTGTGTGTTATCCAAGTCCTACCAGCTATTATCCGGGGATAATAGTAATATTCACGCAAAATACTTCAAAATCTTCCTGATAAAAATGCTAAGCAATGTAAATACTTTTAAAAATATTCTGTTGGTTTTTTTTTTTCTTTCTTTTCACATATTTCCTGGGGTTTGCTGCATTCCTAAAATAGCAGCAAGTGAGCAGATGTAGCACAGCTTTCCAGGACAAGGGACCTACACATGCAGCACATTTCAGGCGACAGAATGAACACTGGAGTTTTTTGTGTGCAGAACCTGCTTTTAGGTCACTAAAATCAGGCACTGTCACCACTGGCCTGAGGAAAAGCCTGCTGGTGCCAGCTGAAGTTGTGCCACATGCACTGATAAACTGGGCTGAGGTTTGGTTTAAAAGGCACAAGATGGCCTGGCCCTGTCCAAAGTAGCAGGGAGCGTGGCCTCTGTCCTGAAAAATAACCTGGAGAGAAGCAGCCGAGGCACAGCTTGCTCTACAACCATGATTATCACTGAAGCTGGGATATGTCGTGCACAGAAGTATTAGTTTGGGGCAGAAATAGTAGAGTCTGTCTCCTAAAATACGGATTGTCCTCGTCATGATAGCAGCAGTGAGCCCGTTATTAGCAGGCCATTACTACCAGGTTGGAAAGAGATGTTCCAGGTCAGCAAAATAACGTGCACTAAACCTTCTCACATCACAGAAAATCTTCAATCTTCTTCAATTTTCTTCGATCTTCTGAGTGACTTTGCTAAGAAATCAATTCCTACCACCCATTCATCTGACAAGCTGTCTTACACCAACCACAAGACTCTCAGAGAAGCAACTTCATGCTCTTTGCTGTTCTCCATCCTATGAAAGAACTTCTGAAGGAGCAGCTACTTGAGGTTCCTCTTCAATCTCTTTTATTATAATGCACCAAAAGTAAGAGACACCATCACAGTGCTGCTGCTTAGCATGCAGTCATGTAGTCTCAAAGCACTCTTCCTATCTGTCTTGATATATATACGTGTTATTTTTTGTCTTCTACCCAGATTGTAAGTTTCCTATGGCATTAACTAAATGGAAAAGTGAGACGATGCCCATGTCTCTGGGGTGCTATAATGTTTGAATGATAGTTATGCTAATAGTATCTTTCCAAGAAAAAAATTGGGACCAGCAAGCAGAGACCAACGGAGTCAGAAGAATAAATATTGTAATGATACTTTAAAATGACACTGATGTCCTGCCAAGGCAATGTTACCAAAATCAAAGGGAAACTTAATGCTACTCTAGTGGGTAAGGCAGAAAGAAGGAAAGCAGAGGATAAACCCTTGACCTGGAAATTGGGGAACATTTTCTCAGCTTGGCCATTACAAGCAGAGTATTGGAAAGTGACAAAGAAAGGCATCATGGCTAATCCACAGGAGTTCATGTAGTACATCCCTATTTTACTTTGGTAGAATTGCAACAAGGAATCCAAACTCCAAAGGGAAAAAATCCCATCATATTAAAAATGCCAGGTATTTTTAAAAATTCTTTTGTGACATATAGCTACTGCAAATGGAGTTTTAAATACTTGTGATATTAGTGATAATTTTGTGGCATGGAATGCATTATTCATTAGTGTATCCTGAAATTTCAGCTATTTCCACTGTTGGTACTCCACAAGGAGAGAAGAGCTGATCTGCAATGTTCACTGAAAGACTGTGACTTAAGTCTGCATTTACCATCCTTTTCATCTGTGTTTCTGAGATGCTACCACTGTGAAATTCAGATAACAGATTTATAATCTATTTTTGAAGGATGCAGGAAAGATATATAAAATAAAAACTCTTCAACACAGTGAGTGATTCAATTTTTGAACTTTTTCTTCCTGGGAGAAATCTAAATGGGAAAACGGGTATGGCAATAAACACTGACACAGGGAAAGGTGAGACCCAGTTCACTGGCATAGCATCACAACCTAAACTCAGCCTTTTGAATCCAGTAACTGGGGTAACTCTGGGCAGCTTGCTGGGATAGGTGTTTATATCTATTGCAGCATATTTTGCCACTTTACCTCCACAAACTTTGAGACGAGAATTGATTTGGTCATTTGGTTAATTTAAATACTTAAACAAAAGTTTTTGTTTACACTGGAAGCAAGTGTTTAATGAAAAGCTTGGTCCATCTTAAAAGAGAGCTCACAAAGCAAGGGAGATGTGATGGTGGCCACTGGAGAGTGGGAAGATGAATGTAAAGTGAAGTGCTGCTTGCGAAGTGCTGCTTTGCCTGTCTCAGGAGAGCAGCTGCCAAGCACACTCGAGGAAGAAATCTGAAATCAGACATCTGTATGTGCATTGCGTCCACCATGTTTGCTCTGAGGAGAGAGAACCATATGAAGCAAGACAGCAAAGGTGAAATCCAGCAAGACATCCTACTTTATTGCCATGGCAACCCCACCCTGATGAAAAGTAGAAAAACAATAAAACATCTTCAGGAAAAAAAAAATCAGTGCTATCTACCAAGGGAATTGAGGAAGATACACTTTAAGGAAGAGCTTGACATTTCCACCATTTGGTGACTCTTTGAAATAAAGGTATGGCTGCAGTTTTTGCAAGCTGCACAGTTAGAACATATTGTACTTGATAAATTATTTAGTTTGTTTAGCAGCTAAAGTCTGAATTATAAGTGAAAGATGTAGTTACAGATTAGAATCTTTAATGCTGCTGTAGCCAAACAGAATACCGTTATTGTGATTTTCCTTGATGTCTTCTAACATCTACAATCCTAGACTAGATTAACACTAGAATCACCTTTCCTGCATTATACTTTCCAGGGTGGGTGTATATGAGTGTGGATAAGTGTGTGCACCTTATGTAAGCTTATATCTGAGTCTGAATGTCTGGGCTTGTACACAGTTTTATGCGTTATGCAGTTCTCTCTGAACTGGTTGCTGATTTAATGTGGACTGAAGTTGGTTACATACAGAGCCCATAAAGGGGCCGTGGTCAAGGAGCCCAGCAATGAAACATCTGCTTGTAAAGAAAGCAACACCACCTCCTACATCCCTGTACTGCTGCAGAACCAGTATGTGGTTATGGAGTGTGCAACATGTGCTGCCAAGGGGGCAGAGCTAGGGCAGGGAGAGGCTCACACTGGGCACTTTGTCTGCAGCTCGTGTGAGAACTGGAAACTGCTCTCACACTCCTGCTGCCTCTCCCGAGGTGGCTCCTGGAATGGCCCAACAGCTTCAGTGGAACAGCCTGCCATTCCCTGCACTGAGGTATTGCTGTGCAGCACGGAAGGTGCAACCTGTACCTCCCCCAGCCTTAGGGAATCTGATCTGTTGTGCTTGCCAATATAATCCTTTAATTTTCATCTGCTATTTGCAAATATTGTTTCTCGTAACTAATTTGCATGGGCAATGGTTATTCTAATTCTGCACAGTAATGAGAAAAGCAATAAGACTATCTTACCAAAGGGCACTTCTAAAACTAAATATATTACTCTGTGTTTTAAATAGCTTATATCTGATGGGGTTGTTTTTGTTTGTATTAACTGTATCTAAGCATTTACAGTGGCATCTAGAGATCCTGTTTCAGGTTATAATTCCTGTGTACAAGGTGGTGGGTATACCAAAGAATAGAAAAAGTAGAATTTGTCCTAGAAATATGATAATTGTAAGATATGGAGGTGAGAACTGATAGCAAATCACTTGATTCCCAGTTCAGGACTCGGTGCGATCACCTTCCCATATCTCCACATACATAATGGGCAGGGAGATCAGCATTCTTCCTTAGCTCTCTCTGGTCACCACTGCTCACACCAGGTGGACAGCCTTGCTCTTCAGGACCCACCTGAGCAGTGCTGGCCCTTGGAAGAGAGAGGAGGAAATCCTCTCCAGAAGAAAAGCCCTTGGCTGCTCCACCCCGTGAATCCCTGAGCTCACACTGACAGCAGCCAGCAGTCCTGGCACATGTTCTAAAGGAGATTCAAACTACAGTCCTACAGAAAAGCCAATGGAAACCACTTGGCAGGCATGAGCACACATTTTTGAAAGGGTTACTGAAGTTTAATGCCTTTGTAACTGGACGGATAAAAAGCTCTGTGCTGTAGTAAATTCATACCCTTTTTTACTCCGAGGGGAGGCGGTGGCCTTTAGTCTCCACTACATTCATCAGGAACCATGTCAGAGTTTAACACAATACTGCATTAGTGCATGATGTAAAATGGAGTTATGATGACAAGAACTTATAATAAATTTGGTGTGCCTATGGCAATAACTCAGCAGCTGGTGTGTGCCACCCTATGCTGTGAAAAGAGTATACAGACATGGAAATAGCAGCAATTCAGAAATACACTTGCTTTAAAAAGCCCACAGAGATGACATGCTGTCTGGTTCCAAAGAAAAGAATGTTTGGACTCTTGCAGAACTACTTCATTCATGTGGGAACAAAACTTATGCCTGGTGGCCAAGGTCATGGAGACTTGGATAATTCACTGAAAGACAGTACAAACTGAAGTTGTTTTGGAACAGAATTAACAACAGCTCAAACTTCCTCATGGAGGATGTGTCAGGAATAGCATTTTCCTTGCAGTGAGTGCAGCTTTCCTCCTAGTATTAATGGAAGATATGGCTTCCTGCATTTTCCATCAATTTTAATGAGAGATGCACGTGTCACTAATGCTAATGAGAAACACACATGTGTGTAATTCCCATTAATGATGATTAGATAGCCACAGGAGAACCCTCATTAATGCTAATGAGTGTTGCACGTATATGTAATTCCCACCAGAGTTAGCCCAAGAGCTATGTGCATGTATGGCCCATTAGTGCTAATGAAAGATCCACATGAGTGTGGCTGAAGCTGCCATCAATGGGAATGAATGGGATGTATGCAGGAACTGACAAAATAATAAACTTTACCTTGATAACAGGAGCTTGCCCTTGGTGTTTGGGTTCTAGCTCATCTTCAGGAAATGCATTGCTTTCTGTTAATAATCCAGTTTGTGTTTCATGCTGTGTTCTAAGCACCGTGCCAAATTAAGGCAAAATGCAGAGATGCATTTTCCAGGCAATGGGAAGTCTCTATGTCACAGAGCAGAGAACAGCAATCTCAGTGGTTATGCTGGGGTCAGTATGTGGAGTCGATGAATACATGCCCTGATTCAACAGGGTTTGATCAAAATTGTCTTTGTTAATGACAATAAATCTCCCCCAAGGCTGTGCTCTGATTGGTACTTGTGCAGCTGTGATCTGCCTTGAACCTGGGTTCTGCCAGCTATGCTTTCATTGGACCTGTGAAGTTTGTGGCAATTTATTTTATGAATTTTCTTTTGCAGTTAGTTGCTTCTAATCAATTAGAGGCTGAGTGTGGAGAGGGGCCCTGAATTGTACTCTTCAGTGAAAGGAGTTAATGGAATTTATGAACTGAAAATGTTACATATGGGCTGCAGCCTTTGCTATTTCTGGGGGATCATTTGTGCAGATACTGAAATTTGCTACGTATCTTTCACATCAGCAAAAGCCCATAGATAGACAGTGAGCAGACAAGACCTCAAAGTACTAAAGATCACAATATAATTCCCTGCAATATTATTTAAAAAAATGTTAACAGGGCACACCACACCACGACCTCAGAAAATCCCAGAGCTCCTTAGCTAAAACACGTCCTGTTATGTGCTGGCTAGCAGCGTGTAGAGTCACCTCTGCCTTGCAAAGCCCATGGAGCAGCACCAAAGGCTAGAGAGTATCACCCCTACATGGCACCATACACATGATTTCTTAAGGAAGCACCCAGAGAAGCATGGGTTTGTCAGAACTACACCACTGTGAAGTATCTTGTGTCCTTTTCATCCCCCTATCAGTTTCAGGATTGCTCTTATTTGTTAAGACTTGGAGATAAGTGACTGATCAAAAAGGGAACTTGTCAGCTCAGTAAGACTTACCCATGTAAGGAAAGGGAATCTCCTGCATTGCTACACTGTTTTATGCTTAGAAAATCTAAAATGTAACACTACTGTCTTTGCCAGAGAGGGTCTGTCTACAGAACCTGCTCATGGCATTGGTATATCCAGTCTAAGAAATCCCTGCTCCTTAGCACATCTCTCCCCAGCTTTAGCCCAGGGCCCTAAGTCATGCCAGCACTCCTTATGGACCTGTGCAAAGAATTGAAATCAGCAGCTTTAGAGAAACACACAGTACCAGGGTGCTCTGCTTGTCCTTTTGTTTTTCATGTGGCCAGGTGATTCGTGTGACCCAAGGACAGTCATATCAGGACAACTGAGGGGTCTAAGGACCACTGTGCAAAGACAGGAAGAGGCAATTTTGAGAAAGGTGTTATCACAAGAGACAAAGTCTCACCAAATTATTCTCAGGTCCAGCAGTCAGTCCTCATGACTCCTGGAGTCAGCAGAAGCCCAGCATCCTCACAATTTTGAAGGACTAAGGCCACACCTGGATGAAAATTAAGAAACAAATTAAAACCTGTGGCTTATTTTTCCTGTTAATCACTTTTTCTAGATGGAGCATCACATTCTTCAAGCTACACCTGCTCTTAATTGCTTTCTTGCTACCAGCCAGGAAACAAGGGCATTCCAAGTCAGAAGAGCAAATACAAAATGAGAAGAAAACAATCCCAAACCCAAAGAAAATAACCACAAAGTGTGCTTCTGGAAGAGCGTGCACTTCAATCTAGGTATAAGGAATTAAATTTGGCACTGGGCTTCATGTTAACTAAAAACTAACAGAAATCTATCACAAAACTGCGACTTAGGGCTCAATTTTCCTTTCTGAGCATGTAACCTTTGTTTACATATTTGCAGCTCTGGGGCTCAGCAGTGTAATCAAGTGCTTCTCTTTTTAATTAAGAGAGTAAAATTTACATATGCAAGCTCCCCTCTTACTGGTGTTAATGCCTCAGCAGTGCCAGCAGCTTTGAAGGAACTAAAACAATAAAAGGTAGAAAAAAAAAAATCCAACAATTAATCAATTTTGTTTCACAAAATTAAGGGAACACAAAGAAGATAATATTAAATATTTCCAGTCCTAAACCAAACATGCAGCAGCTGAGATTCTGGACCACGTTTTAACTGTGCTGGTGTTTTCATAGGTAATACAGGGTCCTCATCCTGTCAAAGGGCCTGAGGTAGATCACTCAGGAGCAGGGTTTTCATGCTGTGGGAAAGCCAGGCATAGGTGAAAACACTCGTAGTCTTGAGAGACTGCTGTTTACAGAAGTGCTCCTCCCTCATGCAGCCTGGAGAGATGCTTCTGGTTTGAGAAGTAAAGCCTTGCACTTCAGGCTTCCCCAGGACACTCCAGCTTGCTGCTTCCCCTTCCTTTTTGGATCACCACAACCATACAGATCTCCTCTGCAGGGAAACACTGACAAGAATCGATGCAAGACAAAGACAAGTGTGTGTTATTTAAAAAACACTAAATTCGTGGGCTTGAGATAATGTCAAGGAGATATTCACAGACACACCAGAAAAAAAAGAGGTTTTCAAGCAAGCAGACAGAGGTTACCAGAGAACTGGAGGAAGTTTTGGTTTTTTCATATTAGTTTAACTATACTCCAGTGAAATTTGGAGTATACTATTAAATCCCACTGGCCTGCTGACATCCAGAAGGCAACTCTCATTTTAAGGAGAGTGACAGAGTCTTGGCATAACAAAATGCTGCTTGGAACAATCTCCCTGTCCATGCAGGTACCTGAGTGGTTAGAAAGGAATCAGCCTTAGGTCTTCCTGAAAGGGCACACCATGAGTATGCCTGCATTGATGTTGGAATTGCAACCTACTACAAAATGCTGTACAACACAGCAGGCTCCAGAGGAGCCACCGTGGTACACTGAGTAAAATGTGCCCTTTTATAATTGCTCAAATGAATTCTGACATGATAGACCAAAAATACATAGCTGGTCTATTGAATAAACACTGCAGTAAGTTTCAGAGCTGTTACAGACTATTAAGTAAATAATAAAAAGTTTTAAAATGGTCCAAGCATGTATTTTCACAATATGACTGAATTGCTTCAGAGAAAATGATTATGTTGATTCCCAGGCATGTCCATGAGTGATTTCCTTTCTTTTCCTTTTAGTTTCACCATTTAGCCTGACTGTTATGCATGACACTTGCATAATGATGTCCTTGGGCACAAATTATAGGAAACCTGTTAAAAATTCACCCCATGCTAAAGTGGTTTAGCTGCTGTGGGTTTAAAGACCAACCTCAGTAAATATTTTAACATAATCTGGGAGTAGGGGGAATGAAAGGTGATGCTGAGAGAGGGAAAGGTATTTTCCAGCAAACTGGGAAGAGATGAAACAGTCTTTCTCTGCCTGCTGCTGGCTTTACCTTCTCCTTCATTTTTTGTCCCGTTTTTTGACTTGATTCATCTTTCCTAAACTAATAATGGAAGGAAACCTTTTCATAACATTCCATTTCATGATGGAGAGAAAAGGCATCTTGATCCATGTCCACCATTAGTCTTGATCATAATTTTATTTCATCCCATGTCTTGAAAAGGATTATAGAGAACAAAACTAATTACAAGACAGATTCATCTTCCCTGTGAAACACAATAAATTAAGACCACATAAAAAATTAACTCCTACAGCAGTTAAAAAAAGTTTGTTGTCTAATTATCCAGGGCCAAACTATCCATAACTGACATTCTCACAGCCTAGGAACAGCTAAATTAATAGGGCTGCATTTTGTTCTTGCATCTCTAAATCAGAAGATACTCCTCTAGATTATACAGCTGTAATTGTAAGTACAAAATTTGAGTCTAGAGTACTCTATGGGCTGTCCTATGAGCTTTTCTGAGCATTTCCTTGAGGGGATACCCCTGAGTCTTTCTTGGTCCCACCGAGAGCCTCGGCACTGTAGGAACTGAATAACCCTGTTCACCCAGGAGGCAGATGAGAGCCCCAGTACCTGTGAGGTGTGCAGACCACTGGAGGCAGACTTTTCACAGCCTCCCTTTCACTTAAATGTGAAATAGATGGAAAAATAGAGAAGACATATTTAATAGTGTGCTAACCCTAAAACAAACTGCAAAGATAAACAACAAGCAAGGTACAATTCTGCTTAAAGATCGATAATCGAAGGTATGCAAAGGGTATATATAAGTTTTAGGATAAGGAACCCAGAGTTTCAGAAAGGGAAAAGGTAATGCTCAGGCTAAGCCAACCCTTCCTGTTAGTGAAACAGAGGGGTAAGCTTCTCCAGAAAGAGACTCACACCTCACTCGTCCTGGAACTCCACCAAACAGGCTGCTCATAGAAGAAGCAGAAACTAGTTTAATTCTCAGACAGTATAAGTTAGATGAGACTAATTGTGGACATGGTTTCAGCAGCTGAGATACATCCAATATAGAATACAAGGCATCACAGCTTATTGACAAATAACAGATTTGTAGTCCATGTTAGAAGGAAAGAATAAAACATCATAGGGTTCTCAGTTTTTATTGTGTCTTTCTGTTAAGAATAAGAAGCAAATCCAAAGTTTTGCAGAGTCCAGAAATTGCTGACAGCATGAAAAGAGAACCATAGTAACACTGAACTTTTATGGAAACTGTGAGGCAGAATGCACTTTGAATTAAGTTTACAATGTATCTTTCAAGCAGCTATAATAAGACACGGCTTCCAGCAGTTACCAGATTCACTGCACAGAATTTTCAAAAGTATTTCCAATTTGGAAAACAATATTTCATTTTTCAAATAATAATTTTAAAAACAACGCTTAAATAATTACCAAGACTATCTACCAGTTTCATGGTGACTTTACTAATTTTTACTTGGAAAAGGCTTATCAGTATCTTCAGGGTTTTCTTATACAGGAGAAATAGTTAATTCTCTTTGGTTCTGTGGTAAAATAAAATAGTCCAAGGTGTTTATCAGCAAGGCTGTAAATCATGACAGAGCATCTGTGGGCTTTTTATTTTAATGCCCCATTATGAAGACCATGATGATTTGCAGTGTTTACTAGCATGATTCTAACATAGAAATCAAAGAACTTTTGTTTGGGGATTTTTTTTGTACCTACAAAGAGGCTATACGATTTTTCGGGTAAGAGAAAATCAATATTCTTATGGAAAAAATTGTGGACTCCTATTTTGTTATAGTCCAGTTAAGTGAATGGCTTAAGGCTGAGAAAACAAAGCTGTGGCACTTCCACATACGCCAAGTCCATCAAACCCAGTGCCTCTCAACACTAAAAACTGAATTACTTCTTCCACACACTGTTTAATCTAGCAGAACTCCTGGTTTGTACTTCAGTGTCATAGTCGCAGGATACTTTCCCAAATTCACAATAAAAGGTCCTCTCTGGCCCAGGCACGTTTGAAGATGGCAAAGAAGGAGTTAAATGGCACATCTTGTGGAACAGGTCTCCTCATGCACTCCAAAAGCTGCCTTGCCCCGAGGAAACCTGGGAGGAAGGTGGCACACACAGGGACTGGTCTGGGGGTGGCCAGGCCCTTTGCTGGGCAGTGTGGCAGTGTCTGGGGTGTGTCTGTTTGTGGGGTGCACGGCACTCACCCGCTTGTTATCAACTGCAGAAATGCCAGGCAAGAATTAATGCTGCCAGTGCCTCCACCAGCCGTGATCTGGTGGGATGCTGGCAGAGTGCTCCTGCCCCCAGCCAGCACCACTGCACTCCTGTCTGAGCTACCCAAGGGACTAGGAAAATATGCTGCTTTATCTTGATTTGGAAACTTGTGCATTTAACAGCCGGTTCAGGATTTCACACCCATTTGTCACCTGGCTAAAGGGCACTTTATTTTGGAGAAACTAAGTCAGACCTCTTAAGCAGAGTATATGCCAATACTGTCTTGATTAACTAGCAGTCAATACTCTAGACTGTCACCAATTTCCACGGAGATAGACCCAATAAAGCAGCTAACCCTATTCAGTATGGCCCAACTGAGTATATAGTAATAATATTCCACATTTATATAAGCCATTCATCCTCAAGCAATGCAGAGATTACAGTGTTCTGATACCACTGTATCATAACTACCCCCATCCAGCCACACTGAACCACAGCAGTTTTTCTACCATGGGTTCAGGAAGAATGCTGCAGTGTTTCTGAGATAAAACCATGACACTCTTAAAACAATTTAATTAATTAATTAAATAAATAAACAATTTAGTTTCTGAATCTTCCTTTGGAAGAAAGACTTAGCTTTAGAATTAATCAGAATAAATCCATGTAATAAAATGCAAAGACCTCAATGAATTTAATTTGAGAAAACAGCCAGGATATTTCTTCCTATACATAATTCCATGGATCCTGCAGATTAAATATTTCAAAATCTCTTATTTGGACTGCTAAGCTCCCTTTGCCAGTGACTGAATGCTGAATTACTGTTGGATGCATTTTCCTCCCTTTAGTACCTAATTTCAGTTTTATTTCCTCTTTCTACTGTAGAAAGTATTTCTGACTAACCATCCTCTTCTACAGCCCTTCATTTTTTGTTATAATCCTCCATTTTATAACACAGAGAATATCTCATCTTCAGCCACATTTTCTAAACGACAGAGGGAATGAAAATGAGGTATTGAACACTTAGCTATTACTTTCCCTGCAAGAGTTGTGCAATACTTCATATACATGGCATATGCAGCATTTTGTTTAGTTGCTGTGGATGGAGTGATGCATTCACTCATGAGAGAGAAGCAACAATATATTTGATTGAGAAAAGACACTGAGTCAACAACACTGATTTAACAACATTTGATGGCAAGGTACACAAGAATTTACTGCATAAAGAACAGGATTGGACAAAACTGTCAGGAAGACCATGAGGTTCATAAAGGACCCCCTCGCATTCTAAACATCTCAGAGGAGAGTGCAGGTGCAGCTGAATCCAGACTTAGTCTGAGACTTGGGGTCAATGGCTCATGTCCAAAGGATTATGTACTCACCATCCATCCTCCATGTCACTTAGCTAAGATTTCAGAATTTCAGTGTGTCTATTCCTAATTAATTTACCAAGTATCTGATGTGATAAAGAGTTTCTAAAACTTGAATAGCAGAAACCTTGAGAGGCAACCCTACCCCAGGGGAGATCCTGGTGTGCAGCCCACTGCCAGGCAGGAGAGCTCAACGGGCTGTGGGCTGTCCACTCTTTATGGAGTAAAATCATAGAATCAGAGCTGCATACCAAGTACAGAGGTTTATTTCCTCCAAATGTGGCTTGATTTGGACACTGGGCAGCGCTGTGGTTAGGTGGGTGTATTGCTGAAACTAGCCCTTGGCTATTGAGCTGTTTGCTGTCCCCCCTGGATCTGCTCTGAGCTGGTTGCAGCCATCACGACCAGCACACAGAGCATGAGTGCTACTGGTGGTTCCCACCCGAGCAGGGTTATGGAAATAAAGGTCAGGCTGGCTGGGGGAAGCACAGCATTACACAGGTCAGCTGTGCCATGCATGCCTCCCTCTCCTTGGTAAGTGTCTCTCTCCAGGTTCACTTGTGACTGTACTGGCACTGCAGCTGTTGCAGTGCCCCTGGTCAAACTTGCCCAGCTACCTACTGAGAAGCACCCTCCCTATCTGCTCTGTTAAGCAAATATTACCTTCAGCAAACAGGGAACTTAAACTACTTGTTTAGGAGGTTGTGTTTGTCTGCTGCATGTATTTCCCCAGAAGAAAGCTAAGGGTTTTTTGTACCAAGTCTTGCAGACCTACCATTTTCCTTTAGAGGTGTCAGCTTTCAGTCCTTCAGACCTTCTGCTGCATTTTGTAAATGCTATGAAAATACTATTTATAAAGTACAATATTTTAAAATGCTTTTATGAACAGAAGTTCAGTAAGATTATTTGTCTTATTGCCACTCTCTTATTCAAAAATGGATGAAGAAGTTTTTGCTCAAACTTGCCAAAACAAAAATGTTACTTTTGAGAAGGAATAAGTTCAGAGAGCTGTTTCAGTCCATGTTTAGCTCTGGCATATGGTTACTATTGCAAGGGGACTTAATTCATTCTCAATGCACTGTTTTTGAATAGAGACATTTGCTGGAATTGAAGCTGAAGTCCCGGAAAGTTTAGCATTGGAGATAAATGTTTTGGAAGGTTAATAGCCTGTGGAAATAGAGGAGCCCCACGTTATGTTTAGCACTCACTCCAGCTGAAAGATGAAATGCAGCCACCTGTGGGGAGTAATGTGCCAGCTCTTTAGTGCGACAGTGCAAAACCATTTAGGTGGGAAGTGGAGCGTTATGCTCAGTCCAAAGGGAGTGTTTGCCATTGCTATTACTGAACAGCATGACATTTTTCTCTGGGTGGAAGGCACTGTTTGTGTAATGCCATGTTTCAAAAGAATTTGACTTTAGATACACAGGAAATGGGATCCTGCCATCAGTTAATCGATACCTCACTGCCATGGACCAACCTCCCTACTTAGCACTGGAAGAAACCAGCAGAGGCAAGACCAGGAACAAAGTGAATGTTACTTAATGTGAGTGCCCTCTCCAGGAGGAGTACTTGTATTTATAATTGTTCTTTTCACTAAACTTAAAGAGAGATTGAAATGTTTGGTACGGGCAAATAGCTTTTAGAATTTTGCTGTAGATTAATATCACTGTTTAATTAATTGTAAATTTTCTTTCTTTTCCAGCAGAATTAGTTGTCTCTCCTTAATTTAGGGAATTTCTCTTATAAATTTAAGCTTAACTTTGACCTATATTTCAACCAAGCCAATTCTATTCACTTTAAAACTCGTCTTTATTCTTCCGTATTAGAAAGGGAGAACTTGGAAGAAGTTTTGCAAGAGGTGAAGCCACATAAAAGTAAACTGCAAGATTCTAGTTCTCTGAGATGATTTGTCCAAGGAAACCACACATTATTTGGGTTTAATGTGTTAACTATGGTGCTTTCTTCTACTCTGCTTTGCTTTCCTCAAACCCAGGGAAGTGAATTTCCCCAAATTCAGCACACCACCCTGTCTGCCCTTCTGTGCTCAACTGTCAGAAGAAAAGGCATAAACATGGTTTAAAAATAGTTAAGATGAAAAATTTTAAGAGTATGTGTGAAAGTTTCTCCCTTAATGTTTAGATACGCTTTCACCTGAAGGTGGCAATATTTAATAATGTTCTGAAGAAAGAAGCTTCCCATATAGATACTTTTAATTAAAGATTTCATGGTTTTAAGTGGGTATCCTTCTCCTCCATTATTTTTTCACAATATATTGAGAGAGAAATATGATGAGGTATCATATACTCGTTTTAGACAATCTTGGACATACGTTATGCAAAATTATTTGCAATTAAAATTAAAGCAAACATATAATATATAAGCCATAATTTTAATAATAAAAAATATAAACCTTATATAATAAGCCAACCCTTCCCTGCCCTCAATTTAAAAGCAATTTTAAAAGAGATAGGCTATATATTCCTTTTCACAGCATTACTACCAATATGCTCTTAACTCCAAATCCAAATTGGGGCTGATTCTTTCAGACCAGACCTTATCTTTATGCTAAGTTATTTCACCTGCACTCAGTACATGCTGTGATTTAGAATGTGATGCATCAGCCAGGCAAGAAGAGGCAGCATTCTGGGCATTGTGCTGTGTGATGGCAGGACTGGGGTGCCCTGCAGACCAAGGGCAAAGTGCTGGGTGCACTCAGCATGGGCTAATAATCAGTAAAGCAGCTTGGCCCAAAACATTTTCTGCAGAGCAGAAGAAATAAGGATTTTAAATAGAATTCCTTTTTTAAAAAATATTTTATAATATTTTTTCTAAAAAATAAAAAATAAACCTAAATCTACAGGTATCTGTTTTTGGATTATTAAGAAGATATAATTCTATAAATTTCTTAATCTTTCTGTCCTAATTCATCTTTCACTGTTTTCCACAGGGCTCAGTGATTTTTCCTTTGATTTCTATAAAATTCAGTGTTTTCTGCAATCCCATTGATTACTGTCCTTGTGGCTACGTGCAGTAAGATATTATACACAGAACTGAAATGTTTTACACAGTCCTGGCTGGTAAGGCTACATCTGCAATGCTCTGAGCATTCCCTACTAGGAAATCATGTTGGATTTAAAGAAAAGGGAACACTTAAGTAGGGCAGGCAGCAAACAAAAAAATCCTCAAAGTTCAGAAGACAGCAGCTATTGTATTAAGCATAGTTAGGCAAGAAAGCCAACTGTTGAATTTGCCCTGTCTAGAGAAAAGATGAAATGATAGCAGGCTGTGAGTACTTAAGAAGAATTAATAACAAGAAGGTGGAGGGTGGTGTGGGAGGATGGTTGGCAGCATGGGGAAAGCAGGTAGAAGCATAGTAATAGCTCAGAATTACTGAAGGGGAAAATGTAGATTAAATAGGACTAAATGAGAGAGGAGGGAGGTAATCTGGCAGAGAGGATCACTGATTTCATGGCAGATGTTCATCCCTGAGGATCACGCCAAGCTACATTGTTGGCAGGGGCTGGGGATGGCCGCAGAGGTTTTTCCAACTGCAATATTTATGGGACAGATGACTCCTCTCTTTGGCAATAACTGGAGGAGGAGTGTTTTGTAGGGAGAGCCCTGCTTCCCGAGGGACTGGAAGGAAGCTGGGAGCCTGGCTATGTACACCCTGCTGGTTCCTACTCCTTGGAAACAGCCTGAGCTTTGCCCAGGCTTTCCAACTTGAAAGAGGAAAGGAATCTCTTGCTAACAATGGCTCCTGTTGGCCCTGGAGACAGGCTGATATAAATAAAGCATAAACAAGGTCTGGAGAGCAGTTAGTTGGAGTACCATTATTTTGACTAGAAAAAGTGCCATTGATGAATTGATGGCTCTAAAACCGACTAGTTCACAGAATTTCTGACAGAAGGTTGATTTTGCCTTCATGCCCATCCCTGAGCAAAAGTGAACAGTAAATTATTATCCTGCCAAACCAGAAGCAAAGGCCATCTAGGAGGGAAGATGAAGAAAATAAGGCTGTAGTCATTTCCTGCCTGTTCTTCCTGCCCAGCTGCTTGCCTAGTTGAAGGTGTAAACTGGCAAATTCCCTGATACTGTCCTACCTCTGGGAAAGAGATACAAACTAGCTCCCTCAGGGTATGAAACGGGTTCCTACTACATGAGACCACAGTCACAGCCTTGCTCTTAAAGATTAGCCATATTTCTTACTGAGTTTCAAAAGTTTTTTTGGGGAATGTCTCAACTCCTTCTTAATGCATCCACTCTGTGACATTCAATGCACTTAGTCATTAAAGTAGGCTCACTACCTTTGGCATTTCTATTAAAACTGCATGTTCAGGAAAGGAACAGTGTCTGAGTGAATCACTGACAAGAAAGTACAGGTGTTGCAGAGGGGAAAAAGGGTGATTATCTCCAGGCATATTCTGCTGGAAACTGAATACACTCAATGAATAATTGACAAAGTTGCAATAAGAACCGCAATAACACAAGGTACCAAGGCAGAAAACAAGTCCTAAATTCTGTGCATTTAAACTTCATGGTCCCCAAAAAAAAAAAAAATCATAATACAAATGGCAAAAAGACTTCCTATATACTCTGACACCAGAATTAATATTTTATTCACTAAAGCAAACATGGCACAGTATGTTCATGAGCAACAATGTGTGCAGATTAGTCATTTGTCACAGCCATAGCTAAAGAAGATTTTCAGCCTGCAGCTGTAGGGACAAATTAAGTGCACTCATGAAGAGGATGGTCTCAGTAAAAGAATCTCAGAACAACAAAAGTGATAATGAACTGAAAGAAAATTAGAGGAGTGAAAATAACATGTAATAGATAAACAAAGATAAACCACTGTGCCATCCAGAAAGTTTTGCTACAAATAGAGAAGTTTTTATCAAAGTGTCCAAAGCAAACACTTTTGGCCCTTCTTAGATCTGGTGGGATTTCAGTCTGCAGGCCTAGATCTGAAGAACAAAGCTGCCATGTCCAAGCCTCAGAGTCACGGCGCTCATGCTTGGCTCAGGGAAGAGCAGAGGCAAAGGCAACGCTGGGCTCCCAGATCCCAGAGCTGGCACTTGAACAGATCCCAGGCACAGCACTGTGCAGGCACAGGGTTTGTATCTCAACATTAGTGCCCACCCTCAGGGCACCACTGAGCACCACTACTTCCAGCAGCTCTTTGCTCTCCAGCAGGCCTGGCCTTTCCCTAAGGCTCCCAAGGAAAGCACTCTGCTGCTCTGGGCTGGGACCTGCAGGGGGATGCCAGGGGTGCAGAGTGGAGCAGCCTGCCCTGCTCCATGGCCTGGGGCAGAGTGCTCTTCAAATGGTGGGAAATGAAGTACCAAGGGGCTTCATGCTGCCACACAGCCCCTCCCACTCACAGGACTGGCTTTGCAGGACTACCAGATCCAAAACCCCAGGGCCTTGGCTGGAAGACTTCATTATGGCAAAGCACCACTAAAGCTATGACACATTTTGCAAAGAATAGCTTAATAATAAATTTTAATAGAGTCACATGCTCTGCTTATTTGTGCTTTAATTATAATGCCTCTCCTCTCCTACTCTGCTGAGTTGTGCCTATTTTATTTTCAATAAGGATGCTTGATGAAGATGAATTAAAACCTGTAATACTTTATTTAGCACAGAATAAAATATTTAGTGTGTTAGTTCATATTCTGATGTGCTAGGCAAAATTTTCTCACACTTAAGAAAATTAAGGGTCAGTCAAACAGCAAGAATCTGTCAGGTCCAACTCTTGCTATAATGATCTGTGGTTTTGCCAGGATCTCTTTCACAAAGGAGAATCTCAGTAAATCTTTTTTCTTGGTGAAATCACATTGCAATGTACCTTTGGGACAATAGATTCATCTAGTTAATGAGACATATTTCCAATGCACATGTAGAATGGAGGTGGAAGGGTGCTGGGTTTTTTTGTTTCATTTTTCTTTTCTAAAAAGCCTACACAGAAAAAATTCTTTTTCCTTTTGGGTTCTCTTGCAGTTAGTTCAGGGCCCTGGAAATGGTTTTATCTTTTATTAACCAGCGGGTCATCTCTATTATCTCAGATGGAACATACTGTCCCATTTACAGCACTGCCTCTGAATACATTTTCTGTGTTTCCATATTTTTCCTTTACTGAAAGAACCCACTGTAGAAAAACAGAAAAAATAAGTTTCAGGTTGAAGAATCCTTTACTAAAAGGAAGAAGTACTATGGCAGAAGAAGCAGGTCATTCCATAAGATTCATTTGCTAAATTTTAATGTATGCCTCAGCAGGGTGGCATGAGCCTAATTGGATTTGAAAATTGTGTGGATCTCCTGTAATAAAAGCCTTATTTGCCAGGGCAGCTACAGGAAAACATTATTGCTATTGGGTCTTAGATTTAAGGGACAGAAGAAAGAAAGAATGAATAACAAGCATTCTACAAAATACCCTTCCACATGACTGTGGAATGCTGTGCAACTTCAAATCACAGTTCCAAAAAACAGGATTTATATTAGGTTTATGTTGTCTCCTACCAACAACCCCATATTGATAGAATACTCGGGGGGAAGCTTTAAGGAAGATTAGCAAAATAATCCTTTCATGCTGGGAGTTGCATTTCTTCAGTTAAATGGCCATTGCAAGCAATGGAAATGCAGGCAAAACTGCCAGTAAAAGAAGATATCCACAGAAGACTGAATCTGAGTGTTTTCTGGAGTCAGCCTAAATTATCTGTTAATGGACAGTATCACACATGTCCCTCTTTCAGTGAAAATGTGTGATCTATTTTATAACAGCATCTGTTAATGAAGGCTCACCGACACAGACAATACTGTATTGATGTAACCTGCTATTTAATATTTTTTTTGGCTGGACAAAAATGATATGAAGTTTGGCATTTAGATTTTTCATTTATTTCCTGTTTAATACATTTAGAAGCATAGAAAGGAATTGCACATGCACTGTCTAAATCTTGTGAGGGACATAAAGGCTCTCTCACAGCACCTAATAAAGCTGAGCTTTTTCTTAACCCCACCTGCAATGACAGATCAAGGAGAATTTTGTTCTTACAAAAGACTGCCTCCAGAAACATAGCTTTCTTTAAAGGAAAATGTATGGATTAGAGTTGAGGAGTACCTCTACTGCCAAATGTGGAAACAGCAGCATTTGACCTGGCGACAGTGTTGAATAGAAGCACACATCATCTTTAAAAGATACTCTGCATGAGGAGTTTTACATGAAAATCACTGGCTTGAGTTTGGGGGTTTTTTTTGGTCTTCTTTTTTTTTTCCTTATTCTTGACAGAATAAACCAAGACTAACTCCATTTTCCTATCTGACAGTTAACTATTTTATTTCTGGTTCAGCACCCTCCTTCAGACACAAAGACTCATGAATAGAGTAGCTGATTGCTTGAGGTAGCCACAGGTGGTATTGCTGTTACCCACTCATATTTTATAGCAGTCTTGCTATGAAATCAGCCACAGAGAAAAGAAGGCAGAACACTGCCCTGCCTAGGATGTGACACAGCATCACTCAGGCCTGATATGATACAAAGTAGTGCTGTTTCACCCAATGAAAGTGAGGGAATAAATATTTATTTAATTTGCTTCCTACTCAAGAGATTTTTAATCCTGGCTGAATCCTGGCTGGAATTCCACAGAATTTCCACTGCAGAGGAGAGTTTTTTTTTCCAGTTAAATGTGAATCCTGAGAGGCTCACAGTGAGACTTTTTCCAAGTAAAAAGTGAGCATTTATGGGGAATTTGGGCATCACCTCAGCAAAAGTCCATTTGACCATATAAGATGCAACAGGCCATTTCCCTCTCTTTCTAAGCAGCCAAAATAAAAAAGGATAAAAAGAACAGCAGTTGCAGACCAGGGACATGACTATGATCTAATTCTACTCTTATCCTGAGGTAAGTTACTTGTCAGCAGTGTACTTTCATGCAGGTCAATATTAGGATGGAATCAAGCCAAATGGATTTACATCAGTACATGCTTTCACAGTTACTGTGAGAAACAGCCCCCGAGTTCCAGAGCAGTTCCAGCTGTACTTTGTCACAGGCTGGAGGGGAGGCAGGTCCCATCTCCATGTCCTGTGTCCCTTAACACAAGCCAGTGAATTTACAACCTTTTTTCTCTGTGAGGGAGAGTTGTACTCATTGAGAAAAAAACCCTGAGATTGATGGTTGCATCCACTGCTGTGCTCCTTCAATCTCCATCATCACCACAACATTAACCTGGAGTGTTCTCAGGGGTTGTTGGTTTCTTCAGCCAATGCCAGAAATTAAGGCACTGGGCATTAATGCAGTTTGAACCACCTCCCCAAATGTCCTCTCTGCTCGTCATGAAATCCCCTTGGCAGCTCCTGCAGATGTATCAGCTCATGGTTAGTCCAGTGTCTCAAAGGCAATTATATTTGCTGAGAAAAATTATATATTTTATATTATAAATATATAATTTATATATTCCATATACTGAGAAATTATATATATATATTTTATATATAAAGTATATATAAATTATATATACTGAGCAATTACGTATACTGAGAAAAATTTCTACAAAATTCTCCCATCCTCCAACACTCTGCACACTTCAGGGATGGGAAGTATTACCAGGATCTCACAGCAGGCAGCACCAACACCCAGCACTTCCTTTTTGCTGCCCAGATCCCACCTTTTACTGTCAGTGAACTTTGACACTGCACCTCAGAAGATTAATTACTAACCAATATGGCAGCTCTCAGTCAGATGTCAGCAGTGATGCCTTTTCAGTTAAATAAAAGCTATATTCCACAGAGATTTTTCAGATGCTGATACATTTAAATAGCAAAACAGTTTAAAGCAAGAGAGCCAGTTTTCCAGCTAACCCCAAGTAATAAAAAATCAAAATTGTATTAACTGTACTTCACTTTCTTTTTTCAACACTTAAACTCTCTTAACAAATGCATATGTGAAGATACCTCCTGTAGTAGCCACTCTAGGTGAGTGCATGGAAAATATTAAAAAAAAAGTCCTCCTGTACTGCAGAATGTTGCTCTTAACCTGCCCATATATTAAACTTCTAATACAGACAAGGTGAAATGGATGTGAATGACAGAAAAAATTTTTCTCTTGTAGACATGACTTGTGGCACAAAAAAGTGTTTTGTTTTGGTTTTTTTTTTAACTGATTAGGACGAGTCCTCAGTTCATATTCCCAAAAATAGCCAGTGACACTCTTACTGGTAATTCAAGCTCAATATTTATACTAATTATGTCCAGCCTACAGTAAACTGAAAATTCTTAGTTTTGTTTTTTTTCCTTTAAAGCATGCATTCTTTATTTGTGTTGTGTCAACTTAGAAAATGCTTCAACCCCTACTGCTCATAAGGGAGAAAGAAGAAGTGTTTTTCATTTTATATGTGTGTAAAATAACTTTTTTCCCCTCATCTTTATGATGATTTTTGTATAGTTCTGGAAAACAATTTTGTACCTGTCCTGGAAAATCAACTGTGTAATTAAAATACTGTTGCACATTGAATTAAAGAAATAAAGAGATGCAAGATGAGCAACAGCACCAGTTGATAGATCAGGGAAATGAGGAATGTTGGTTTTGAGACCCAGACCTCTCTGAGTTATTAATACCTCTAACTCCCTAAATAAGAATCTAGGTCTAGGTTCAGGCTGAGACAGGATCACTGGTGATGACACCAGAAATTTCAGTCACATCTAGAAAGCTCCATCCAATTAGCAGCTCACTGACGAGACATTCTCACTCCTTTCCTTTTCAATGCTGACAGAATTTTTATAGATAACTTTAATGAAGACGTAAACTAGCTTTTTAAAAATACACATAGCTGAAAAAAACTCACACAAGTAAATTCTAAAATTTCAGAATAAAACAACAGAAAGCAGGAGTGGGTCAATAATTGATGGGAAAATATAAAAACAAACAAAAAGCATGGGAATGCTATGCTGATCTTCCTCATAGGAGATGATGAGACAGTATTTTGTACTCACACACCAAGTGTGATTTTTCAATTACTTGCAAATAAAAAGTTTTATAGGATTTTTTCAGATAAAATTACTTGGAGAAAAGTCAGATCTTTTATGCATATTATTTCAATAATGCCCACCTGAGGTATTTTTACAACTCCTTGCAATGGATGTATTCTGTACCAAAACCTTTCTAGTTTTTGAAACTTTAAAAATTAAGCAAAGCATCCTAATTTACACAATTCATACATAGCTGTATTACTTATTTCTTATATCTTTTCCTCTTTGCATTAGATGATAACATGAACTACTGCTCTCTTGTTTAAGTTTTCTACTGATTTAGCACTTCTACAGCCCTTCAAACCACAGATTTTGGAGTCAGTTTGAAGATAAGATGAGCCTCAGGCCAAGTTGAATTTGCTAAGCATTGCTTGTCCATTGCTTGTCCATTTCAACAGACTTTTATTAGCATTATAGAAAGAAAGAATACTGGGAAATCAAAGGATATTTGATGATTTATCTGACAAAATATATTTTAAATTATGTTCAAAGGAAAAGGTGATGGAAAGACATTGGACAAATTGCCATTATTCTTCCTCTGTTGGACTCGGTACTGAAAAAAACTCAGAACTAGGTCTTGCATCAAAAATCAGGAAGAAGTGAATCACAAAAGTCAAACACATCTGAAGCAGGTGATTAGAAATAGGATCTTTCTCAGTTTAGGCACCCAGGCATTTGGACACCATCACCCTAAAGAGTCACTGTAAAAGGAAAAGGAAAGGAATAATAGAAAATTCCTTTGCAGTGCCTGTGATTTCAGAAAGAGGTTTTACTAGTGGACCCATTTGAGTAATAGGTAAGAAGCAGCAATAATAAGAATTAAGTATATTAGCAAAGCTAGCCTCTCGTAACAGCCAGGTCTCTTCTGTTGCACCCAAAAAATAGTGACTGGAAATACTAAGTGTAAAAGAAAACATCCATGTCAAATACATAAAAATCTTTAGAATCAAAGCATCTTAGAAAAAAAATTTCATACAAGTTTACAAACCCATTTTTTAAAAATATGTTTTCCAAAACACAAATTAATATTCAGGAAGACATACGCTAATCAAGAGTGAAAGCTTTGCCAATATAACAAGTTCAGAACTCTGAGATGAATGCAGACTTCAGAAAACAGCAGTTTGGTGTGCCCATGGGTCAGGAGAGCCCCCAGGCAGGGGCAGAGCCCGAGCTCTGGTGTGGGCAGCGTCCGTGGGTTACACTCAGCATTCATAGTCTGGGGTGCTGTGTCCCCGTGGAGCCTGGTAGCATTTGCACACTTGCTCTGCACACATGCAAGGAATTCAGGAAGCAGCTCAGATCTGGCACAAATACAGATTATGGTGCAATTACTCAAAGTGATATTCCAGAGTTGTAATTTTGCCAAGAGGACGTAACGCCTCCTGTTGTTGTTACTTACATGTTATCATCTCTGGGACTGTTTAGGTGCTTCACCAGCTCAATCTCACCAGCACTGGGCTAGAAATTGCACAGCTTCTCAAACACAGTAAAGGCTCATCAGCTGCTCCCTGGCCAAACTGAGTGATGCATGTGCTGTGTTCTTCAATAACTGCTATTCTGTGGCACAAGACAAGCAGCTTGGTTAATGTGGAAGAGGCAGAATAAAATATACAAAACCTCCATCATTTACCAGAAGGTAATAAATAAACATCAATGCATTTAATTAAATTATCTGAATGAGAAATCAGCTCCTAGATACAAAAGGCTTGCATTCAGCCAATATGTATTTCCATTTTACTATCCTGTCCCATTTTCTGTGACATCCTTATGTTTTCTTTCACTGATCTCTTCTGTCATTCAGCCAAGATCAGGTTCAAAATCTTTTCCTTGCCATTAGTAATGACCCTTTGCATACCCTGGGAAATCATCTTCTTTTCATATAAAAATATTTCACCAGAGCCTTTGCTGTCAGTAAGGTTGAAAGGACATCTCTAGCACCTAATAAACACAGAATAGATTTAGCAAGGAGATCCAGAAAAGTAAAAAAAAAAAGCAGATGAAAATGTAGTATAGCATTTAAAAAGAGAGCCTTGAGACTTGCTCAGAAGATTAAAGGATTATTTCTGTCTTGGAAGCTTGTGAGATGAAGGGTCCAGGTAACCTATGCACCTATGTAACTTGGCATATTTAACTTTCCTGATACAAATTTATTTTTCTGGCATTTTTGCAAGATAGAGTAGTTAACTGAAGCAGTCGTGATGGTATTCAAATAATGAGCCCTCTATCACTGAGGCTGGAATAAATTCCAAGAAGAGCATAGTCCATTACAATTTAACGAAGTGTTATTTTACTGTAATCCAGTTCACAATTTTACAATTTATCCAGGAGTTCTAGCACTTATGAATTTTCTTTTTTGTCTACAAAGTTTTATTTAGAGTATAAATATTCTCCCCTAGGAAACAAACTAGAGTGTCCAGCACTTTTGGGATCAGTTGTGACAGCCTATATTAAAGTGCTACAAATTTCCTTCTACACCAGATATTAGAATCAATGACATGAATTAATATAACACAATATAATTACTATAATATCATATGTTTGCTCAGGAGTGTTATTTTTCACTTGCCCAACTAAGTTTATTTTGATACACCAGGACTCTTCTATATTTAAATAACTTAGGAAATCTGGCAAAACCATTACTGTACCATGGTATTACGTATTATGACATTTTCTTTTCATGCAATATTAATATAGTTCTTCATGCCATCCCGTTTTCTTATTCTTACTGTCAGTAACACAAAATATCTAGAATTTTAGCTAAACACCCAAATGAATGAACTCATAAGTAAACAGGTCCAACTTTGTAGTGTCACAACCAGACAGAGAGGAGACCACTTCAGGTATGCTTTGATAGGGAAGTATCCTAACAAAATAAAGGGTTTTGCCCATTTACTTCGTGCCTTTCAATGAAATAGTCTATCTGCACCTACAGAAAACTGCTTTCATCAGCACATTTCACATCTGCTCTGCTCGCTGGCAGTATCAGCAGTATCACACTGTATCAGTGTGAGCTGGCAGCAGACACAACCTGTCCTTCCCAGCCTCGCAGTTCAAGGGCAGGCTGCAGTGCCTGTGTTACCTGGCCCTTCCAGAGCACTGAATGGAGTTTCCCCAAAGTCAGAAAGGGTAACAAGGAAACTTGGTGTGAAATAACCCATTTCAAAGAGAACTCTGCATTTTGAACTTTTCAGAGACTGCTCACTGCCACTGAACAGACCAGACCCAAGTGCAGCAAGCATCCTCCAGGGAGGGCTGAGCACCTCCAGCTGCACAAGGAAGGGAGATCCTGCAATAATAAGCAAAGGATGTTGCTAGACTTGGGCTTTAAAAATTGATTCCCAGCTTTGGCTTGTCAAAGTAGATGATCTAGTTGTTTTTATTTAGCAAGGAAGCAGTTGTACTGGAGGCTTGAGGGTCAGGGAGATAACTTGCTTCTGTAAATTATATAAAGATGGGCTGCGGCCCTGAGAGCATCTGTAATTCAATTTCCAAATAGTTTCACTAACAACTATTGCAACATCTTCTCCACCTTACTGCTTTTCAAGGACTAGTGAAGCTTAAACATTTACTCTGAACTTCCAGGTCATGTAATTCAATTCTCATAAAGAAACATGCAGAGCACCTGGGTATCATAAAGATGCCAATCACTGAAGCAGACTCGCATGTTAATGTTGTAAATGTTTCTGTTTGGATTTTTCCCCCCCCCCCATCATATTGTAATAGTATTTTATTATGATAATGAGACTTACAAGGAATTGTTCCCATCATAAATTTGGATAGAAAAGCTGAGAAGTCTATTTAACCCAAGTCACCATCAAGTAAATCTATATAAAGCAATAGCCAAAATTAATTTTCTTGCGAAATGAAAGAGGAATAAGACTCATTTTACTTTGCTGTGTCTTACACATTAGGGTAGCAGGTGTTTTAGAGAGAGCACATTAACTATTTTACATTATCATGAGAAATGGAAAAATTGAACACATGCCATTGGGTATGTGCATGTGCATATGTTTTCCAGCAGTTAGTGTTAAAAAGGCTAAGCTACATAGTCAGAAATTATCCTTTTTTTTTTTTTTTTTCAGTTGTGAAGGTTCAGTGAGTTCACTGAAGTTCCTTTCATCCATATTGTGCGAAAGGAGAATCAGATCAATCAAAAATTAAAATCCTATTAGTGGACTTGGACAAAACTGATCCTTGTGCAAGCCAACTTTAATTGTGAAGTTTACCCTGATTTAAATTCCACTTAATTTGACTGAAGGCAAAATCATAATCCTGCCTTCGTACCTCACTATCTCCTCAAGTGCACTGGGAAAGCAACTAAAAATGTATTTAGTAGGCTGAGCTATGTATTCTGCAGGTCAATAATCTTCAAGGATCAAGAGCAAAAAAAAAAAAGCTGAATTATACCCTGCCAATGACACTGTCTTTCTTGCAGCTGCCAAAATACCTGCAGAGGGTTATCTCAGCTCATCTCAGTTACAAGGGCAGAGCATGACAAGAGGAACAGATTTGAAAGATCCAAAGAAGAGACTGAAACCAAGAACCTGCACTGAATACAGAAACAGTACATAAAATCTATCTAGCACATGATAATATACTTTGTGCCTACAATGCTGCTGAACTGAAAATGGAAAATAAACCTTACAAGAAGCTCAGTGTAATTTAAGCTGGGAACAAAAAGCCATGGGTAACCAATCTGAGGGACCTGGACAGAAAAGGGCTCAAACCCTTTGGCAACTCAGGTGGAAAAGATGCTTTTGGCATCTTTGAGACACTATCCAGAAGCAGGTGAATATCCAAAAAGACACTTTTACTATGAGCTTTATTAAGGAAATTATATGCTGTTTGTTCAGATAGTTATTCTACTAAAAGGAATTATTCTTATTTGCCCCAGTTCTTTCACTTCCCAGCTAACATGTCTGAGTTCTTACCAGCAATGCAGAGAAAATCAGAATTTTTACACCAGTATTGCATGGGGTTTCACTAAGAATTTAAATAATACAAATCTTAAGCACCCTCAAAGTATAATTTTTCATCAGTCTCAGGAAATACTGGTACCAAAGGTCTGTCCCAGGGATTTTGAAACAACTAATGAAACCTTCGCTTTGTAACTTCTTTCCAAGAAGGTGCAGAAAGTCAAGTAGTGTCAGGACTGTGGAAGACATCAGAGTGCTCTGAAAGTCCCTCAGGAATGAAATCCTTTTCTTTCAGTCTTTAGAATAAAATGTAGGGACTTTTGGATGTGAAAGGACATATTTTCTCATGTTGACATTTCCTTAAATCGGCTCTTCAGCCGCTGTTGCCCTTTCTAGGGCTTAAGAGCCTTCACTGTGTTCCTCCCAACAGCTAATTTCAGCTAATTGAATATCTTTCATTTTAATCAGAGGGATAGCTCATAGATGTATGTGAAAAAATAATGGGTTAAAATACAATATTTGTATAAAGTGGTTTCTAAACTAAATTCTGACTCTTTTTCCCAGTCATGGGGTATCCAATGTTTCCATTTATCTGATGGAAGGAAACTCCATCTGGTGCCCGAATCACACATTCACTGCAGTCAGTGGAACCTTTGTTCAGGTACAGCTCTCCCATAAACATTGTTCCTGGTTTTGGGACACTGTGGGTGCCCTCAAAGGGCATATAACAAGAGGGTAACCTAATATGTTCATCTGGATTCTAGATTTCGGGAATATTTCTTCTAATGAACATTAAAAAAAGAATTTTACTTATCAGGTTCATAGAAAATAAAAAATGTGTTTAAACTAAACAAGAAAGAAGCTTATACTTTTTTTTTTTCTTTTTTTTTTTTTTTCCTTTTTAATATATGTTTGAGACTGAGTACTTTCAGACTAGGAACAGAAATCCTGCCAGGCAATAGCACCCTGATCCAAAGCTGGGGCACTGGTAACCCTCTCTGGTAAACAGACATCTAACCCTGACCCAGTACCTTTATTAAGAAATTCACCCACACACTGAGCAAGCCATTGCTTTCCAGAGCTTAGTAAATTCACATCTATTTACTGTAATATTTTTCAATATAGAGTATAATACACTTAGAAAGCACTGAGATCTGGCCAGACAGCATTTATTTTTCACCAGGAGGAATAAAACATTCTATATTGAAGCAAGCGTGCAAGTTCTTTGATAAAAGGTCTTTTGCCAAAATCTGTCATTGCAGTTATTCAAAAAATATTGATAAACATGGTTCAAATTGACTAAATACTCACCAAAAGATGTAGGCAATTTAATCATAATGTTAGTGTAGAGAAGTTTCCCCTTTGTGGGATAACCCAGTGGGTAAGATGGCTGTGCAGCACAGGGTTTTCAGTGGACTGGGTTCTCAGAAACCCTCTTTCCCTCTTGTGTAAAATCTTTAAAATTCATTAGCTTTGAGTAAAAGAGAGAGGAAATTACATGACTGAGCATGCTAGCAAGAAAATCATGAGTGGTACGAAACCTTAAAAGAAACCCCTGTAATTCTATTAAGAAAATTCTACTTTTCCTTTCATACAAAGAGATAACCCCTTATTCTGTACTCCTTCCCTGTCTCACCCTTTCAAAGTGATCTTAATTCTTACAACTCTAACATTCTGCATTCACCACCAGCAACAGTACAGTGTACTTTAAAAATAAAAAGAAGAAAGAAAAAAGTCCTTGTGAGCTTGGGTGGCTCAGTTATGGTGTTGCTGTGGTCAATCTTTCCAGCCACCTAATTTAAGGAGGCCATAAGTTACTCAAAGGTATAAATCACCACCACATTTACTAATTCTGTCCTGTATGTTATCTCTCTGTTTTACAGTAACACATAAATATCTCCATATTCATAATCCACAGAGGTTACTGTTGCTATTTTCAGTGCCTATTTTCAAATGAGCTTGAAGTATGCAACACAATGTCTTGTTTGCTGTGAGTATAAGTGTATCTGCTGTAGTAAGGGATGACAATAGTATTATAAAACTCTTTTGGGTGAGTTTTTAAAATTAGAAATTTAAAAAGTAGATACTGCCTCAGAATACAGAGTTTTGGTGCAGCAGGAGCTATTTCTCTCCTAATGGAGGGTACTTATGAACAAAAAGAGCTTTTCTTTATTCGACATTTGCTTTATTTGAGAGGGCCATATTTGCTCTGTGATTGGTGCATGATAACAGAGCAGGGAAAAGCAGAGAACAAACAGCAGTGGCTGTATTTTCAGAAGTCATGAAACACTAATGAAAACATCCCAGAACTGCCCATACACATCCTGGTCCTTCCCTAACAACGGGGGGAGCAAGAGGTCTGGAGTTTAATTTTCCTTTAGGGCAGCACAGTAATACACCTTAATTCATTCAGTACTGACTTGTACTCCTGTGAGGCCACGGGGGAAATGATGGGAGGCTGGAAGGGTTATTTCTCTCCTCCTCCTGCAAACAGCCAGTGGCAGAACTGTCTAAGGCAGCAGAAATGCCAGGCACTGAAATAATGCTGGAATGTTACACGAGTTAAGTGAAATGACAAAAGGCAAGGCACACACCCCACACCCCTCCCCAGCCCCCTCTGTGCTTCAGCCAGAGTCATCTCAAGGGCTTCCTGTAACAAGAGGAGACACAACATTTTCAGATGGAAATGTGATTTTCAAGTTGACAGTACAGCTTTAATTAAATGGGAGTCCAAGGAAAGAACATAACACTGGGAAATAAATAGGCTATAAAAGAAGAAAACCACTAGTGTGGATAGCCAAGGAAATTAAGGGAGAGAACAGGAAAGAGCAAAGGCCATGTGAGACATCTATTACAAAACATCAAGGTTAATGCTACAAGTGGAGGCATAGACAGCCAAAGTGATAGAGATTACGGAAATGATCAAGGAAGCAAAGATCAAACATGAAAGGAAATTGGCAGATTCTTACTCAGTGCATTCTGTCTGCACTGACCTGAAAAAGGGAATTTCTGTGTTTTAAAATGTAGCTGAAAAAAATGGCACTGAACTATGTTGTAGCTTTTTAGACAGTGAATTGACTTAAAATGCAAGCAGCTGTAGAAAGAAATTATTTTAATATTCTACATAAAATTACAGACTCTATGACACTTCTTAGAAACTGTGTCCTAGATTAATATGAAAGAAGGCACTTTGAAGTATCAAACAGAGAACTTATGATTCTCTAAGTGTAACTCCATATCTGAACACTTCTGCCATTTTCTATTTTTCTCCAAAATCCAGGGAAAAAAAGAGAAAATTGCTGCCAAAAGTACTTTGGAATTAATTAAAAGCAGAGCCAGGCACCATGGTGCAGCTAGAGCAAGAACTTCTGCAGCTTCCAGTGGGAGCAAGGACACCCTGTTTGAGCAGGACACCTGGGCTCTGAGGCAACCCAAGAGGAAATCAAATCAGTGGGTGTGTTGGGAAGTTCTTCTGTCACCCTGGCGAGTGTAATTCTGATATTATGTTGCTTTTGTAATTGTGGCCATCCCTTTACCATCAGGGTCACCACACTGCTCTCTGCTACTTTTGTTTCATTCTACCTTAGCCAACTTTTAACTGCACCTTGTGTTCTGTTTGCTGTAGTTATTTACTTAATTCAGCTGAGCCCAATCTGGTGAGTCACAGTCAGACCTGTAAAAAGGACATTTACTGTTCTAGAAAGCTTGTACTTCGTGTGTCAGAGAAGATGTGTTCCACACCATATTCAATCTACCAGACATGAGTCCTTTACATATTAATTCACCATTATTACATCTGTTTAGATCACTACTATTCTTATTAGTGAAACAATAAAAAACCACAGATACACTCATGCACACTTGAATGAGGTTTTTTTAAAATTTTTGTTAAACTGTCAATTTTAGCAATTATTTTGCCTCATCTTGAGACTTCTGCCTTTTCCTTCTGTCTTCAGTTTTAGATTGTACCTGGAGCTCACATACTGTAGTCACAGGTTTTCAGCTCTTGCACTTGAACCTAGCATCTAACAAGAATTTGCCTTTGAGATAAAAATGAAACACACTAAAACAGACAATTTCTGAGGCAGCCCAACTTTTTTCTCTGTCCTAAGGGCAGAATTTCAAAGGAGCAGCCATATCCCTGCTTCTACAATTCTAACAATCATTTTAGAAGGAGGATAACATTATCATATCTGCGATTCACCATTTATAGCAAATCTAAAGTGAAGGAAGGCAAGCTAAAGTAATTAAAGAATGTCTATTTTTTCTTCCAGAGAATTAAAGTCTATTCTTACAAGATTTATATAACCATGCTCTAGTTGCACTTGACTCCAAGTGTTCAATTCCCTAAGGATTTAGGAACAGTGCTACTGCCTATACATTTTCTTCAGGGGACTATAATGGGAAATGTGAAATCCAGTCTGTTGGAGGAAGGCCTGCAGAATGGTCTCATTGCTAGGATTAAGGAGCAGAATCAAGGAAAAGAGCAGAATTATTGTCATTAGTCTTTTCTGAGCACATCACAGCTTAATTTACTGACCAGTTCCACGAAAGAGTTCATAATTATCTATTCCAGCATTGAAGTGCTAATTCTCTTTGGTGAGCAGAGACAAAATCACAGCAGCCTTGCCAATCTTCTCTGTTTTCCTCTGTTGGCTACTCCCTTGTCAAAGAGCTGGGTGGAGGCACTGCTCCTTCAGCTCCTGTCTCTGTGCAGGGGGAGCCTCCCTCAGCCCCTGGCTGATCACACAGAGAACATCACATTCACCATCAGGAAAACACTGCCAAGCACAGCAGGAAAGGGGAACAGTGTTATTTGACTTTTGAAGAATGTTTAGAAGGGTAATACACACCCACAGGAGATCAGCTATGCAGAAACTCAGTGGATGCATGACAGCTGCCTACAAACAGTCCAAGAAAATAAGCACTGCTTTAGGAAAGGTACTGTTTATCATAAGCATTGGGGAAGCAATGCAAACACTGGATAAACACCTGGGGACTGAGCTCTTTTAACTTGTAGAGTCCGTTCCTGTATAAACATTAAAACATTTGCAATAAGGCACAATTTTAGGAAGGTAGTTTGAGAGCCTATTTGACTATCACAGAAAAACACTCAGTGACTGAAAGGGTTTGGAATCAAGTGTATTTACAAGTTATTTTCCACCACTTACAATCTCTCTTCTCTGGAAATATAAAGAGACACGTGGTCATTTTGAACCTATGTTGGTCAAGGTTTTTTCAAGCAAAAAATTAATGCAAATAATACATTATTTTTATCTCACTTGAACCAGTTTCAGTTCACTGGGATGTGTTTAGACAATGCAAAAATGGAGTGCAAATGCAGAGAGCTTTGAAAGGAAGGGTCACTGAACAGTGATGACAGAACCAGCTTTGCAAATTTACTTGGAAAAAATGTTTCATTTCTTTCTAGCCTTTGAAGGGGAACAGTATCTGTTTTTTTCATGCAGCCTCAGATAATCATAAGAAATAAAACTATACCCACTCCTCTGAGGTAGCCAGAAAACAGATGTGAATCAACACAACTCCTGGCTAATTTGGTTAGGCAGAGTGGTCTGTTGAATGCCCTTTCCTGTAGCAAATCCTATGGCTACTGTGAGAAGGAAAATCCTGAGATTATAAATATATTCCTGAGAAACCTTTCCATCCTCGTTTTACTGTTGGGTCAATATCCATGATTAAAGTAACCTTTGGACAGTATCTCTATTATTTACTTTTATGACTTAGCCAGCTATTTCAGAATAGAAAAGACAGTCAAAGTTATGGATGATGTTGACAGAGCAGCAAAACTTCAAAGAGCAAAAGATGTTTCTATTTAGAACTTTCACAAGTCTTTTAAATCTGTGTTTACCAGATCGGTTTCCCATACACCAGCATCTATTTTTTCTGAATTGATCAAATTTTCATTTTGCAAACTGAAAATTTCAGGAATTTTTTTTATAGACATAAAAATCAAATTTACAGAACAATGAACTCAGTGTAGAAATGGTGAACATTCCGTATGTCCTTGTATCCTATATGAGTAACAGTGATTTTTCTTTGTTTCATTTGGTTTAATATTATAGCACCTGCAGCTTGTTTTGGCTCTATAATACCAAAAATAGTCCCTGTTGCAAATATTTCTTGTTTATCTTTGGACATATTTGTATAAATACTGCTACTAAACATTTTCTTTAAAGTTTCAACTCAATGTGCTTTTTTATTCTATACATAAAGAAAGTAAAATTATCTGGTCTCTCTTAGCACTATCTCCCTCACCCTTTTGACCCCTCTTCTTCTATGGCTTCTGCCCACTAACCACTCTTCCATTTCTCCTTTCTCTTCCTTCTCTCAACATTCCCTTACCTTTTTCTGACACTGCTGGCCTCTCCCTTTGTCCCTTCCTGCCCATCTCTAGTCACCACCAGTTTAAGGAGAAGCCCTGTGTCCACTGGCCATCCCTTGGGCAACCTCACACCTGAGGGGGGCAGATGGAACGTGAAGGCAAGCAGTGGATGTTGTTTTCCTTCCTAAGTTAGAATGGGGACACTGAGTTATCAATTAGGGAGTGGTGGAGAGGGGGTTCAGGACATCAGAGAAGAGAGAGTTGGAGAAATGAATTCTGGTCCAGAACTGAGGTAGAAGGAATGGCATTAGAAGGAAAGAAATGGTTGTGGCCAGCTATGAAAACTAGATATCAAAATGCTTTCTGGGCTATTTTCCTGGATGTGAGTCACTCCCTGGGCAATGGCAAAGACATCCCCATTTTTCAGCCATTTCATTGCTAATATGTTTGTCATTATTAGATGACTGGACAGCATCTACACTGAAACAAATAGCAAAGCCATTCTAATGATTTCAGGATATTTAATACTCTCCACTCATTTCTTAAGTGCACATAAGGCCCATTAGGCCATGAGTCAGGGTAAACACTAACAGTAAACTTAAGCTTATAAAAAATGACTCATCATGTAGTTTTATGCATATGAAATAGAAGAAATTATTTCAACCATTGTCTATCCCAGCAGGGAAAAATGTGGGAAAAGGTTTACTGAGAGAGAACAATTTATAGAGAAACAAAGATAATGTGTTTTATCATATTAGGACTCTCCATTATGCTTTTCCTGTGATTTTAGCTGGTTCCTGTAAGCAGTTACATGGTCAGATACAAAGTGTTCTTTCCAGCACTATCACACAGCGAGATGTCTCATCTGCTTATCTTGTCTGTGTGTTTTATTTTAAGCAAGTGTTCACAAAAGTAACTTGCATTAAATTACCCAGATGTAATGTTTTGCAAACAGCCAGTGAAAATTATGATGAGTGTTCCTAGTTAGCTGATCATCAAGCCATAATAATTTTAGGATAAATTAAGCTATGGATATTATGGAAAAGTAAAGAAGTGTTAGTGCTAGGGATTTCCTGTGGCCTTTTTTTTTTTTTTTTTTTTGGTATGTTACAGTCAGACAATAAGGGCAGAAGAGGTTTCGTTTGCACTTAACCTCTGTTCACTTTTTCTAAGCAAATACAAGTTTCTCAAAGCTCAGAACAGAAATCCTGGTTTGAACTGAACTTTTCATTACCAAATGGGATTTTCAGTAGTGAAGAACAATTTGTTTTTGTCAGCTTTGACCCCACTTGTCTTCATCAGGTTACTTTTTGAAAGAAGACTTCAATGATTACCTGAAACAAAGAAATGATGTACTGATTTAAATGGTCCTGAGTGGTATTCTCAGAAGTCACACTGCTATCCTGAAAAAGGCTAATGAAGAAAGACCATCTCCTCTTGTACGACACTTCAGGGGCTGACAATTCATTATTAAAAGTCTTTTATATTCTATGATACAACGGTACAGAAAAAGAAGAGAGATACATAGACTCATAATAATATCCCTAAATACTGCATGTTTGCAGACATAATTATGTTAAAAAAGCAATTCTACTGTGGCAATTGCTAGCCAATATAAAAGACATTAAAGCTGCTTAATTTAAAACATACGGAAATCTTCACTGCTTTGGAGGTCTTTCAATCCATTTTAAAATGAGCAGTGTTCAAAATCATTATGAAATATGGACATTCTAATAACACTTCTTCTGTTTTGATACCTGGGGCAATTTAAGAAGGTCTTGCTTTTACGTGTTCTACTAGATTAAGTTCTCTGTTTATACATGAACCATGGCAGTTTCAATTTGTGTTTCACAGACACTGCCCTCAAAGCCTTCCTTAAGATTTTAGCTCTGGAGTAATTATGCTTTATAATATATTTGGGCCCTCAAGTTGGAATGAGGTTGGCATGGCAGATTAGCACATACTGGATTCGTTTCATGAATGCATTGAAATTTTTCCTCTCTGGTATAGAATGACGAAAACTTCCAGTGATGATGAATTTAGAACTTTAATAGACTGCAATTAATCCTTTGTACATTTTTTCCCCCTAAATCTAACATATCTACCTTCCATACTAATTACAGGAATGGATGTAACAGTGTAATTTGTCACACAAAACAACAGTTTCTAGAGCTCCTGTTACACAGAAGTGAGGGAATTCAGTTTGGGCTACGTTTGGAGCCAGGGAATGTCGACATATAATAAATTACATCTAAGGGTTTTTCCTTTTTCTTTTAATATTGTCCCAAAAGAGATGAAGCTAAAGTAGGAGAGGCATTGTAAAATTTCAGTCCTGCCCTTACTGCCTTGTCTCTCAAGCTTTTTGAATTCTATCACCTCCACAGAGCCACATTATAATACGTGTCACATATAAGACTCAGTCTGACACAGGTGTTTGTGTAGCTGCAGGCCCAAGTTTCTTTTGACCAACTTGAACAGATAACCTTTTTGCAGTGCTACCTTTATATTTTAAGGATTTTTATTTTTTTTTTTTTTTTAGTTTAAAAAGTCGTTCTAAAGAAGCCAAATAGAAACAAAGCACTGATCATTTTTTAAAAAAATATAATGTGCAGAATTGTAACCACAATGAGAGATGTATAGCGTGTATCATAATTTCATTAGTTCAAACACTAACCTCATTAAAAACCTCCATAAAAGGGAAATATTAAATATTATTGCCAGCATATATAAATAAATAATATATATGGTAATATAAATATTATCTCTGTCAGCAGCTAACAATCACAGAATCCATTTAGGAATCCACCTAGATTTTGCACAAAGGTGGGGAGAAGCAGCATGAGAAGAGATGGATCAAAGGCTGGACAGAATTCCTGCCTAGGCTATGCAGATGTCTGCGAGAGGACAAGAACTATGGAAGCTCAGCATGCTTCTTCTGGGCTCTGACTGTCAGCCAGGGAGAGCACAGCTGTATCTAAATCTCACCCAAGGCTCATGAGAAACAAACGAGCAAACAAAGAAATAAAATGCTTCCTCAAGGCCTGCTGTGGATATTGGGAGAAACGAAGAGCCTCTGGATGCATACAGCAAACAAAGATCCAGAACTTAAGGACCAATTTTTTCTCAGGTACAAGTAACCCCAGATATGTGCTTGGGGGTATCTCAGACATAATTTTGAGGAATTTGAGGCAGCTGCAGCCTCTTCTACTTTCAAATAAAACACACCCAATGGCTCTAAAAATTCAGCTCCTCAGTTCCATACAGGACCGTTACAAAAGGAGACTCTAAGAATTGAGTTACAACTCTGCCATGTCAGGTTTTTGCTTGGTTTATTTTCTTTTTCTTTTACAGACAGTGTGTTTGTTTGAGATTTTCCCCCTGGTATTATATTTTAATTAAAATGAAGTGAAATGTGAAATTCAGTATTTTCTACCTATGTATAAGAATTTTAAATAAAGCATGAAGTTCTAAAACTAAGTGTAGACATGTGCACAGGCTTGTCCTTTTAAAATGTTTTATTTATTTCCCCATCAGTAGTCTGACTGAGCAGGAATCAACTTTTTCACCTGATATTCCTTATCCAAATTGACTGAATGCAGAGGAATCCTGAACACAGAAACTTTTTCTGAGGCAGCACACTGACTTTTTCTGACTGTCCTAATTTACTTCCTGCAAATGAGAGAAGTCAAGTGATCCACTGCAGGCCCAGGCCTGGTTTAGTCATGTACAAACTGTGCAAAGTAGTTGAAAATTGCAACAAGGTCAGAAAAAAAGGTCCTCCTGGGTGTTTATGCACATCTAATATCTGTCTGGATGCAAAAAAAAAACAAAATTAATTTCAAAACCGGCTTCTTAAGAGTGATTATTTCTGGGGGAGGAGGATCTATTTTTTTCAGTCCCGTAAGGATGTCTATGGTTTCTTTTTTCTTTTTTACAAAATACAGCCTTAATACGAGGCTCTTTCTATAGTGATTCAACCAAAATGAAAAAAAAAAAAAAAAAACAAAAATAGGTTCATCAAATCTTCAGGAATAATTCCCTGGACTCTTCAAGAAGGCTTTCTGTTGCCTTTCAAGCTTTCCTGCACTCATGCAACCTCTCACATTATTTGATAATGATGGTGTTTTGTCACTTGGCTCAAGTTAAGGTTCTGTACTACAGTTCCTAATACAAACCTGGGCAAGATCACAAAGACCTCCAGATTGTTTTGGATCAGATCCCATTCTGCAGCTGGGAGAGGCTCTGTGGTCTGGCATTCATTGATTGATGAGAAGTTAACATATAAAGGCTTTCCTGTTGGGCACTGTATGTGGCAGTAGGAATCCTGAAGCCATATTTACCATATTGCTGTCTATTATGGCAAGTGTTAATTACCTGCTTAGTCTGGGCTGCCTGCTGAAATGACACCACAAGGTGGGTATGTTGAAACCATGTATCTCAAGGAATCTTTGTACACAACAGAAGCAACCTTAGTATTAGTGAAGGTTCTGATGATTCATTTTTCTCACTACACACCAATTAAACTACCTGTATTACTATTAAAGGACTTCCTTCTATTTTGTTTTTTACCCATGCCACCCTTAATGCCCTATGAGACTGAACCTCAGCTTTGAGAAGGAGGGAATAGCTGAAAGGAAGGAGAGAAAAAAAAAAAAAAAGGAGTACAAGTAAAACTCCTTTTCATTAGAAGAGCTTCCCTTCCTTCTAACATTGATAAAATAAAATTCTGAGTAGGGGTCATGGTCATAAACTAAAACACAGGAAGTTTCACCTCAACATGAGGGAGAACTTCTTTCCACTGAGGATGGCAGAGCACTGGAAAGCTGCCCAGGGAGGTCACGGATGATCTCCAGAAGTCCCTTCAACCATAACAATTCTGAGATTCTGTGAAAGAATGTCTGCAGGACTGCTCATGCCTGAAAGTTACAAAACTTCCAATGGTTGATAAGGAGCAGGAAAAGACGTCACAAATATACATCCATAAATAGTCACAAGTCTGACCAAACCCTACAGTGACAGTGCTGAAGAGTAAGGTTTGCCATCTTTGATGTAGCAGCCCAGCAAGTGGCAGTTTTCTGACAGCGTTTTAAAGCAGGGTTCACAAACTTTCAAAATCTTCAAACCTGTCCACTTCATTGCAGAAAACATAATTTTTCAGTTGATACCAGTGAACAAGTTGGCTCTGCAATGAAATAGCTCACAGACCTCTTCGTTTGCATAGTGAGGCACCCTTTGAAGATTCCTTTACTCTTTTTTCCCTTTGATTAAGGCCAAGATCTAAGACTCAGTCTCCCAAGGTCTATTTGTGAGAGCAACTGGCGTCTGTATCTTGAGAAAAACTTCAGAAGTGGCTTCTTGGAAAGTGCCCCAGCAAGGTAAGTCATGACAAAAGACAGCTAAAAATATAGTGTTAGATTTTCTTAAATTAATCTCTGATCGTCTCAGAAAAGACTGGTTGGAAAATGGGAAAAGGGTTTATAGTGACAGTCTCTGAACACCTGTAACCTAATTTCTCTTCTCATTTTTCTGTTGTACTTCTATTTATTTAGCTAGCTGATGAAAAAAAAAAAAAGTAGCCCTGTATCTGTGATTTTAGATCTGTGATTTAAAATCCCAACCTGGTCCCAGCTGCAACTGGTCCTGCTCTCACATCCCACTGCTTTTGTACACACCAGATCACACACAACTTTCACTACACTTCACATACCAAGAGAAACAAAGAGTTAGCAGCACCAATAGGACTGAATTAATCACTTGCGCTGGGAAAAAATTCCATTTCTCCACATTCCTGGTTTTATTTTTTGGATATTTTTCTTGGCTGATATTTATGTCTCCACAGCTGGCAGAGCTCAAACCTGCTTCAGTTCCAGCTAGGACTCAGAGCTCTCCATGCAAGAAATCAATAAAACTGATTAATGAAAAGCATCATTCATCAAACCCAGCTCTTGGATACAGCACTGCAGTTGATAAAATAACTTAGTTGTCTTATCCGTTAGCTAACTGCCTCGTGTGGCACAGGGGATTAATTGATTGTTTGCCAGTACTCACACTTTTCATATGTTTTAACTAGTAACAAGATATTCCGAAGAGATACACTTGAATGTTTTAATTATAATAAAAATATTATGCTGTAAAAATAAGAATTAATTCTGGCAAAGAGTAAATCTATAAACAATATTCTCAAACAATATTTTTGGTGAACAATACAACACTAAATAAAACTTAAAATCTGGTGACAAGGAACAATAATACACACGGACAAAGGTAATAAAAGCCTAAAATAATATCATGTTCAGTTAGTTATATTACTCTTTGACCATTAGAACGTTAACATGATGATAATCAATCTTAAATCAATTACCGTGTAATTGCTGAGCCAATAGAAGTGCAGTTAAATATTGATAAGTCTCTAAAAGCTCTATCAGGACATATTGACAACTGGAGAAATGAATGCAGGCCTGTGCAAAAGGAAAGCTTGACTTGCATTGCTTTGATGGAAGGCAGCACAAGGCTGAGTTTACATTCTTATTACCAGTTAGACGTGGCAATCGATACAGGCTGCCTCTGCCCTGTCAGCATGGAGCAGTGAAGATGTCTTGGTGTTAGTTCCACTCTTTTCATCTCTACAACAGTGTGGAGATGACCAGCTAATGTCCTGGGGAGTAGAGGACAAAGGACTTAACAGTCAAAAAAAAAAAAAATTATCAAGTGACATGAGAAAAAAACCTATTTATGTCCAGAAGGGTCACTGCTGTTTCTGCTTAGCATTCTCTGGTGGTTGCTAAGGTAGTCAGAGTAGCCTGCAGGAACACTCACTGGAGTGGCTGTGCTTATAAATTATGAATCAAGAATAAAATACTTTTATTTTGAAGGATATAAGCAAAATAGCTCCAAAGATTTACACTATCTTTTACAAAATTACAGAGACAAGACATATTTAAATAAGACCCAGCTTTGTTTTATGATGCTGTTTATCAAAGGAACCACCAGTTTTGTTCCATGCAAGTGGAATAGTCGTCCCTATCCTCCTGTTCTTCAGCTTATGAAAACTCTCTTTGTTTCTACAGTACTGAGCTACTTGTGTCCCATTTGTTTGATGAAGTCATTATGTTGAAGCAAATACCCTTTACTGCTTCTTTTGTACCTATGAGTGGATGAACAGTTGGTATCTAGACACTAATAGTCTTTGAATGAAACATGCTCAATTTTATCTGTAGCCAGCAGCAAAATATAAAGGAGCAGAGAACAAAACTACTTGGCTTAGGATTTGGGTCAGATAAGATGCAGTATTATAGTAAGCTCCAGTAGCAGTAGCAGGTAAGGTTAAGTCAGGAGTGCCATTATAGCTCTCTGTTTCTTTCATTCAGATAACTTTTTGAAATATTCACCTTCTCTGGTGATATTTTCCTGCTTTGTGGCTGCCCAGGGGAAAATGGTTTTTAGCAGTTTTCACCTAAAACTGTTTAGCCATTTCCCTTTACTGAAAGAATAATATTCACTTCCCTCTTAACCCCTTAGTATATATTAAGGCAAAGTTTTGTTCTTGAAGCAACAGCTGAGTGAACCTTCCAGGCCAGCCCTCGTGGCTCATTTTCTACTTGCCCTTTCAGGCTGGCAGCCAGACACAAAATGTGTGAGGACCATCTTCCTCCACCTGCTGGAGTCAGTAGCAGACACTGCCTTCAAGGGCTCAGCCACGGGCACAGAACATGAAAAGCTGGCAAGCAGGGAGTTCCATTCAGAAGTTCCTGATGAGAAAAACCTCCTGTGTCATACACGTGACTTTCATGGCACGACTTCTAAACCCTGATGCTGGAAAATTGCCCTAGAATTCCAACAGGCCCTGTGTGTTTTGCCAGCTGAGGTAGCCTTCCAAAAGGCCTGGTCCCACAGTATTTTCCAGGTCTTCACAACTCCTCAAGTCTAACCACACATCATCGGGGCTCCAATTTTCCTTTTGTCTCAGGAACCTCAAACACTTCCATTTGTCTCAGAAACACACAAGGACTTGTGTTTTTGCTTGGTATTGGATTGTTCAGCAAATAAAGGTTGAATGGCCCTCAATAACTGTGACCCTTTAGCTTCATGAGGCTTAGATGACATTGGACAAGATGTGCAACTTAGAACAATCTAGTGCAGGTAACTATAGAACAATTTGTTGCTCACTGAACAACAAAGTATGTTTTTATAGCTCATTTATGTTGCTGAATTTGCTCCTAATAGGGGAAAAAGAGAAGCACTTATAAGTTCAGTTTTATTTCCATCACTTACTTCTTCTGCAAGCCTCAAGAATGAGAAAGTCCATATTTGCCTGGATGGTTGGTGGTTCTGGGAGTGGAACAACTGATATCCTCAGCAGGAAAAAAAACCCTTAACTGATGAGCATTCTGAGGCCACGATACATCACACCCTTATAGAGATATGAGAGAGATTTTGGTTGCTGTTCAATCTATATGACTACCCAACTGCAACACAATTTGCAGAGTGGCTGCCTAAAATTCAGGAGTGCAAACTGTGTGGATGCAGAAGTGAGCTATGGCTCAGACAGGCAGAGCAAGCAAACTTCCACGCTGTGGACCAACACTTTCTGTGCTGTTTTGTCTGTGCAGAGTGGGCAAAGACATGCAACTAAGACTCCAGGTTCTTATTTAGATTCAGAATGTGAAAGGGGTTATTTTCTAGCAGGAATAGACTCTCTCTATCAATCATTGCCATTGATGAAAAAGTCACTCTAATGGGGAAGAACGTTACTCTTTCTAACAGGCAGAAATTTTTTTAAATGTCAAAGACTTTTGGTAAGTCTGTTAAAAAACTCAACCTGTGTCAGACTACAGACTGGTTTTATCAATTGTTTGGACATATTACATGATAAGTTATTATGCTTTAATAATCATTTGGAAAAATGAAACAATAAATTATAGATTAATGTGTCTGCTAATGAGATCCCCATTTTAATTAAAGCTCTTTAGCAGATGAAGCAGATAGGAATTTAATAGTCTCTAACTTTTCCACTTTTCCATCTACAACAAAGCATGCACTTCTTGAAATGTGAAATCTAAACATGATGTACTTATTCAGATATTGCAGTAAGTAGCAGTTAAGACAAATAGTATCTTTAATATTGTGCTGAATTCAGCCTCCAAAAGAGATACAAATTATATTTACAGATCAAAAGAAAGGTTTAAGGCACTTAGTAAAAATGACAAGTCAGAGTCTTAGGGTGAGCAGTGGAGCAGGGGTGCCACGATCCCCATGCCAATCCTTGTGGGCTCGGGGGAGGTCTCCCAAGGGCTGGGCCTGATTGCAGCACAGGGACAAAATGTCTCTACTCAGTCAGGTCTCTCCCAGGTAAATCAGGTCTACATTTGCCCAGGTAAATTCCTTCCAATGCAACCAGACTCAAAGCCCACACTAAGTCAGTGTGAAGATTCAATTTGGTTTTTAAAATCGGGTGTCAAGGTTAACCCTCACCGTAGTGTGTTGTTTAAAGACCACATCAGGATCACAAAATGATGTCTGATGCTCAGCTCCTCAAAATAGGTCTGAACTGAAGTGCTCACTAATGCTGCTTTTTGTGTGGGGAGAGAGAAGTAAAGATACCTCACACATTTTAATAAGTCCAGATAACAAATTACAAACTGGTAACAGCGAAGTACCCATGAAACAAATCAATGTGACATAGAATTTTCAGTGTTAGTCTCAAACAAAAAGTATGAATTATCCCTTTTCTATTTCCCAGTAGACACTTTGACAAGGAAGACTATGGAGTTGCTCATGCTCTCTAAATTCTCCGTGTCTACCTGTTTAAAAAAAATATGAATACCCTACATATTTAACCTAATTTGGAAAAATAAAAAAAAAACTACCATTCAGAGTTTGAGATTATTTAAACAGGAAACTAGTTACCTCTGAGGAGAGAACTGGTTATTTCAGCCAGCATGATTTTTTAATCAACCTGATGGTCAAAACAGGAGATGTGAAACTGTGGAGTTTGAAAATTTCTAACCACTGAAGAGATCACCTCCAAATCTGCCTTTGTCACTCCTTATTAACATAAGCCTCACATATTGAAAAAGAAAGTGGATTTTAAAATGAAAGTTTTAATACATTCTTACTATTAAAATATGCCATATATAATTTGGGATATGCAGCTTAGCCACATTACAATTAGAACAGCCCAACCTTCTAAAATATTCTGATTTTGAGTGTCTGATATTACAGTGCTAGCACTGCATTAATGTACCATTTTGAAGCACAAACTGTTTGTATTTATTATTAAATTTATAGAAGTGGTTCTGTACTCCTTTAGAAGTGTGAAGAAGCATTCTATATATACCCCAGTACTCCTGCTAGGCCTTTGCTTTTCAAAGACTGACTGCAAAACCAAAAGAGGCGTGACACTCTTCTTTACAAGCATGACAGGGAATCTGTTCAATATTTATGACCTTCAGATGTAAAAATGCTCTTTATCAGCTCCTGTTTTACATTCTATTCAGCTAAAGTCACACCACAGGTCAGCTAAAGACTATCACTAGTGCAAGATAAATGAGCAGCCAAGAGCATATGTGAAAGGCTGCAAGTATCATAGTAGTCTAAGGGGATAAAGTATAGGATTTGCTTTTACAGGAAAAGGAAAAGTCCTTTGAAAATTACTAATAAGGAGTGAATTAATTTGTGCTTTACACCAAACACCTACTTTAGTAAGAAAGAGAGATGATGAGCTGTGTGATTCTTAAGGAAAATTACAGATAGGAGATCTGTTGTTGCATTCAAGGCTACATCTTGCAGCATTGGTCAATCATGAATGTCTTCTGCTGGTGTTCCTCTTGCTCTGGACCTTGGCACGTGCACCTTCCAAACATGGCCCGTGCATATTATGGTTTTGACATAAACAAAAAGTGTGCTTTTGTCCCAGCTGCTTCACTGCAGGGCAGGAAGCACCGTGCAGGGGGGTCTGTGCTTCAAGGGCTGGGTCAGCAGCACACCAGCGAAGAAAGCCTGTGGAAATAGCCCACTTTTACTGACATAATGCTAAATTCAAGTAGATTCACCCTCCATGGGAACAATCTGCCTTTAATGAACTGCACTGGTCTGAATCCCTGGAAGATAAAACTGTAAAGCCCCTACACAGGGGGATTGAAGGTTTATGAAGGTTGCGTTCTTTAGTAGGGTGTCAGTTTTGCAGAAAGCAGTAAGAAGGGTTCTACTGTTAATCAAATAACTCTATCTTTCTAAGAAGTCCTTTCAAAATAGTAGATTTTGTTTATTTAATTTGTTTGAAATTGCCTTTTCCATCTGTCTGGAAAGTAAAAATTGACAAGCCTTGGAATCATTGGGTGAGTTGTTAGGAGTAGGAAAGCTGTCCAGCCACACTGCAAGGTGGCTGGACACCTTTCTGTTCCCCTGCACAAGGATCATCCAAGGCCTCTGCTTTTTCAGCAATATACTTAATCATATCAATGTCTAGACAAATAAGGACTGTTACAAACAAAAGGTGGAAATACTTTCCATTCCAAAGGAGGCGGGCGATGCTGTTCTGCTCAGGTTCTGCTCAGAGAGTCTAAAAAGGTGATCTTTTTCCAGTTAAATTTGTGGGTTTTATTTCCCACAGACTTAGGAGAGAAATTGCTGTATGTGTTAGTGATACCATACTGCTGAGGCCTTACAAGAAATACATGCTTAAAACCAGTTTTGAGGGGATGCTACTGTCTGTCCTGCACATACACATAATCTAATAGCACTCCTAAGGATTTCAGATCCATTCCTAGGTCATCTTTTCAAATCACAGGTGACTGGAATGATTTTACAGTGTAAGAGTTTGCCATGGATAAGTCAATGTAGTTCCTTTTCAACAGGGAACATTTGTATAAGTTCTTGTTAACAGTGAGCACCTCCAGTGTACATGTGCAACTTTTTACAGATAAGAGGAGTGGACAGCAGGTACAAGGAAAATCACTATGCTAGAAAAGATTTTAAACATTCCAGGAAAACTGTCTTAGCAAATCTGTTAATTGAAAATGAAAATTCAGATTTTTACCTCATCATCACTCTAGCAACTTTTTTAACAAGATAAATCTGCTCCAAGTCTCTCCAGAAAACAAAGCATTTGTCATCTTTTTATTCATCGCACATTTTCTCTCAAGGCATATTCAATCATTTATTTCAGGCACTAATCATTTAAGGCTATAAAATTGATTCAAAATAGAAGTCAGTGTACAGGTATATACTGACTTCACCAATGGAATACTAATGCATTCAACTGCACAGAGTTTTTCATGGTAGATTTTGACTTGACTTTGAGGAAAGGCTAAACACAACATTCCTGACTAAGTTAATGCTAGGCATGCACAGGTATATCACAGGGAGAATGTGTAGTCGAGGTTTAAGCTGAGAAGCCTAAAGAAAAATTCACTTCAGGAGGTTTTGTAGTACCAGTATAAATAGCAGTTGCTGTTTAAAATCTGTCATGGTATTTCAGCTTTGTATAGTGAAGAGCCCTGAGCAAAAAAGATTTCTAAATGTGCCTTCTAGTTTCTTTTTCTAATAGTGTGCTAATTATGCAGAAAGTATGCTGAAAATTGGTACACTGAATGTCTTGGTGCACTCAATATTTTTCTCTCTGAAAAGCCTTGTGTTTATTTTACTGAGCTGTTTTCAGAATCGGGAGGAGAAGTTTTCCAGTAATGATCCCAACAAGCCCTTCCCTAGGTATCCACTATGGAGATCAGGCTTTTCACTGAGGCAGGCTTCATTCCCACAGCCACAGGAGCCCACAGGCCCTGCCTGTGTCACCGGGGATGTGTCACAGGGAGTGTGATACAATCCTAAGTTTGGCTTTTGCTCTGGTGGCCCCTGCACCAGGCTCTAGATCAGCGATGTTAGGAGAGCCCACTGCTTCCTGCAAACTCTGCCCATGGCAAGTCTGACGTGGCTGAGATCCAGAGCCAGGGAGCTGGAGGGAAACCTGAGGGAGTGGGTGATGTACCTGCAAAACCAGCCAGCAGGTCTGTGTCCAGCCAGCGTGCACTGCATGCAGTGCTGTCACTCTGGCCCGCAGCAGGAAAGAAACTTTCTTAGCGTGCTGACCCCTCTGTGACATCTGGGCTGCAGTACAACATTGACAAAGGAAGCAAGCATCTTTTTGAACCATTTTTGAGGGATGACAGCTGAACACATCTGATTTGTATTAGTTTTGCTAGTTTACCTTTAATAAGTTTGGGGCAGTATCAAGATATGTCTCATCTATGGCCGCCCACCGTCAAACCAGTTTGCTTGTAAATTAGACTGGGCTTATCCTGTCTGGCATCACTCTAGGGTGTTCCCACAATGTTGTAAGCCTCCTGATGCTTGCAATGCTGTTATTTAATATTTTGATATCTTTTTTTAGATATCCAAGCCAGGTGACGAGCTGCACAATACAAGAAAGTACTCAATTCCTTTTAAATATAGATGCTAGATGTGCTTTTCTCTACTTTGTCTCTTTTGCCCCTCAAGATGCCTCAGCTAGTTCCTTGAGGGCTCTGCTGCAAGTTCACTTTTTTGGTTGACTTTTTTTGTTGAATCCTGATTTCTCTAAAATTATCCTGCAGTCTATTCTTTCCTTAACTTTGGAATAGCCTCCTGATCCTTTTTTCTTAGTTTTAGTACTATCAAACATCTAGTAATATTAAAGCATTCTGTAAGTCAGCAGCAAGAGAGCATTTAACGTTCAATATTTTCCACATCATCCATTATTTGTTGCCTCTTAAATAACAGACATCCACAAGCCTTTCCTCTGGTTGTACTGAAATTATTCTCTTTGATTCATGGGCAGTATATTATAGCTAAGAACCTCTACTGCTAAGAACACTTAGACAAAAGCTACCTGGGAAGAGCTCTACTTTCATCTTCGAAACTTTCCTTGATTTGCAAGCATTAGAGAGGATTACCTAACACATTTTTATATTAAGAGCAAAATAAAGAGCATAGACTTTGAAAATGTGAAAGTCCAAATGCCTGAAAGTAAAACACCAGAGCCATGGAGCACTATCAAATCCTTTGATTGAGTGGTCATTTCCATTATGTTGTGTATTTTCCTTTAATTTACTCCATATTACTGTACTTTGTGGCTTTTCCCTGGGGATTTAATTTTGTTCTACCTCAGCCTTGTATAGTATAAAGCATATTTTCAATACAATAATTAATTTTTTAGCTTCGTCTTGCTTTTTTCATCTTCTTTTATCAATGGCCTCCAGGTTGCTACACAGCAATTTTTGCATGTGACACAGACAGAACAGCTTTTCATCAGACCAGGCGACAGCAGCCAGAACAAGGACATTTTACATTAATGATGAAGGTCCTGACAGCAACATTAGAGCCAAATTGTTTACATTTACTTCCACCCGCTTTCAATTCTGTTCTCCAGTGTGGTAATTAGGTACACACACATCAGTGTACTGCCTTTGCAAAAGAACAGAGCCCAATGGGTTTTGTTAAGTTGTATGCTTGTTATTATTTTTCATCATGCACTCATTATGGCAACTGCTACCTTTCCATAAAAAGAGATAATGAAATCATTAATTACTCCTGGTTTTCAAGTGAGCTAGAAACCACATGCTTAATTTCTAGAAGGTAGGAATAGGAGCTGAAAAGGGGAGGTGCTTTTGAAGGATATGCTTACACCTGGGTTATGTGATTGTGTGTGACAGTACTGGCCTGGAGAGGACACAGAACAGCTGTGTACCATATAGATTCATCAGAGTTCTTATAAAATGTACACACATGTATTTTATGTCTGCAATTAGCTATCATTGCTTTCATGGTCAGTAGTAGCCCTCCATTAGGGATTATCTTAGGATAAATGAAAAGAGAGTTTGATTTTGATGCACAGAATGAAAAAGGAATAATTGCCAGCACTAGTTACTGCTATTTTGAGCAGGAACTCAGTAAAATAGAAAAGGAGCTGCAGTTTCCTTTTATACGCAAATTGGTTTATGACCAATATTTAGGCAAGACAGAAAATTCCCTTTGCTTCTCAGTTAATTTTGATCTTGCTGGAGTGCTTGTACAACACCACCATGCTAATATGAAGAGAGACATCATCTGGTCCGTGTAGGCAGAGTACACTTGTCAGTGTTTATGATTACAGAAGTCAAGCTGCTTTCAAGTCACATTCAGAAATGCTGAAAATGTGCGTCTTTTGATAGCCTGCCAGTAGTGTATAGATCTATAACCAGTATGGTTACAGCACATCATAAAATTTTATTTCCTGCAGATTTGTCTGCCACAGAACATTTACTCGCTGTCAGAGAGGTAAAAAAATATGCTAACAGCTCTGTGTTTCCTTTACACACACTGAAATTTCTGAAACCATCCCTTCAGCTTCTGTTTTCTTTTCCTTCTTGCAGCATTCGATGTACTCTACTTCTGATGCATGAGGAGAATTTATCTTTAGAAATTGATTATTTTCATATTGGTATCTAGGGAGCAGCAGCTTCGAGAGATACGATTTAATCTGGGTCTCCTCCATGAGGCTTAGGCACGAGCCCTGCACATGGGACTGCACATCATGTCCTTCTGGAAAGAGCCTTCACAGAGTGACACTTACGTGGTTTATTAGATCCAGGTATTGCTCCACTCCAGCCTGTTTAAGCAGAGATGAATACAGAGCAGACCCATTGCCAGCTCGGTTGTTTTGTGGTTGCCAAATACGGGGGCTAAGAAGTCTCCCCGGGGCTATCTCATGGAGCAAGTGTTTTTGTGCTGTGTCTCTGGACTCCTGGTACAGCATCAGAACTCGGCTGAAGGGGGCTGAGCAGTGGCCTCAGCTAAATAATTAGAGACCAATCTGGAGCCACCTCAAACTCCAGCCCAAGCACTGACCCCAGCGCCCAGGTGTGCAGAGTCTCTACCTGTCTCTCCTGACTCCAGGAGCTACCCTGCCTGCACCAGACAAAGTTTTTCCAAGAAGTTCTCCAATGACACTGTGCATATGAGAGAACGAGCCAGAGTCACCAGCTGGCTGAGCTCAGCCACGACCGGAGACGACACGACAGCTCTGAGGTACCAGCAAGAGCTGCGGGTATTTCCTGACACTCTGAAGGACCTCTTGAACAACTCTGGCCATACTATAATCCTCTCCTTGCTAGAGCTTTAATGAAAACAGCTTTCTTTCACAGTATGTGTGACACAGGACTTTTGGGGAAGGAGTATCTTACACAACTTACTCCTAACTACATTTCCTTTCTGTCCAAAAATATGCAGCAAATCAGGTCGGACAGGTAGAGGTTTTCCAGTCTTAGATGTTTTTGTGTTGAAAGAGGAAATCCACAATTCCAAAAAGCCTGAACAGACAAAACCCCCAAAATTACTTCCTAACAGAATGTTTAATTTTAACCTTAAACCTCTTAGTACATTCCATGCAGGAAACATCAAAATTATACATTTAAATGAAATAATTTATTACAATAGATTACCCAGAGGACTGTTTTCTGAGGAAAAATGATTAGTTTTAGTGAACAAACAGCTTCTAGCATTTTTTTTTTCTGAAAAATTCCCAAGCAATTTTAATAAAATAATAATACCACTTCTGAACTCCATTTGTATGCCTCTACTTTCTCCTAAGTAAATTGGATGCTCCCAAAATTATAGGGAGGAAAACCCCTCTAATTTTTAGCATTTCAAAAAGGAGGCATAATAGAAACCAATGCACTCCACCACCCCCACACTGCATCTGGTCACACAGCAGTGCAGTCTGTCATGAGCAACTGCATTGAAGACTCATTTAGATTGAAAAAAACCTATAAGATCATCAAATCCAACCATGAACCCAGCACTGTCGAGGCCACCCATGAACCCTGTCACTACGTATCACATCTCTATGTCATTTAAATACTGCCAGGGATGTTGACCTCACCACTTTCCCAGGCAGCCCATTCCATCCAGCTAATAATTTTACAATTAAAAACTGAGAGGCTTTCAGTGACAGACAGCTGAAAAAGAAACCCATTGGAAGAGTTTTCACCAGCCTGGGTGAAGATATTTGTATCTCTGTCCTGCTAGTGCTCGAAACGACTCTCCACTTCAAAGCCTGCTGTGCTTCCCCCAGGCAACTGGAAATACTGACTGATGAGCATGGCTGAGGGCTGGATTCAGGCTCACTTCAGCAAAAATGTGAAAATCAAGTTATTTCAGATTTTATGCTAGAGCCACTGCCCCTTGGGCATGTTTCCCTACAAAAGCTAGGAAGGACTTTCCAAGGACCGCTCTGCGGGTGCAGGCTTTGAACTGAGCAGAGCTTGGGCCATTGCAACTCTTTTCAGACTACATTTTAAACAACAAAGCTAAGCTTTGCATTCAGAGTAATAATGGCCCAAACACAGCAGTCTTGTGAGCCTTATGTGCTATTTGCTGCATTATTTTATGTGCATCAGCTCTGAATGTCTTCTGTCAGTACTGCACAATATTTTTGTTTGGTTCGGTGCTCTCCTCGTTATGAAAGTACAATAGCATGTACCTAATCCCTGCTAGGAAGCCTGGTTTACACAGACCTCAGAAAGCTACATTTGAGTTGAAAGCAATCTCTGTATCTGGGGGTTTTCAGAGAGTCATAATATTTCTATTTTTATTGTCATTGTGTCTTTTTTACAAATTCCTAAGCACATGCAGAATAAATACATCCAATTCCCTGTAGAGCTTTACAGTACAATAGGCATTTATGACAAGTAAATTGCCAAGAAAACATTTGCAATGCATATAATTTTCATGTGAAATCAGACCTTTAAAATAGAAGTAATTTTTTTTTAGGGTTCCACAGTTTTTACAGCAAAAGCTTGAGGAAAGAGTGTTTCCCTTCTGAGAAATAAAGCAATAAGATAATTGCAGAGCTGCTGTGAACCATTTGGCAAAAGCTGCTTGCCATATTTGAGATTATCCCTATGGTAGGTTTTACTTTTTCTCATAAACCTTAAAGCAGCTATTAGATGAATAGTAATGAATGAGCCTGGAGAAATACCCATATTTGGCCAGGAAGCCAAAAGAATATTAGTATGTTGCTGTTTTACTCAAAGGAGCTAATGGGGAGGCAGACTAACTGAAGGAAAAAATGGTTGGATCATGTTCTGTATGAAAACAAGATGAGTCTTAATCTGGACATTAACTAAGAATGGAAGACTCTTGAAGGGAATCGACCTAATTCTCTTTTTATTTTAATAATGTGACATCCTCTTATGTGTCTAGCTAGCAAGTTATAAATCCAATGGAAGGAAAAATTCAAAAATGGAAATGGCATCATTGAAATCAGTACTTCTGAAACATTTCCCCTTGAGTTTTCCCTTGATGTAAGAGAAGACAATTAGAAATCTGGACAACTGCAGGCCACAGCAAGCAGGCAGCAGTACAGTCAGAAGGGGAGTTGCACTTCATGAACCAGGAAATTAAAAATAAACAAATAACTATTAGCACTGGAAAGTGTGGATTTCACACTTTCCAACAGCATATAACATGTGTTGCTAGCTCCAGGAATTTGTGCAATTATGTTCTATGGTGCAACTGCTCTTTCCAGGCCAAAACAGGGCAGCAAAATCAATCAGGCAGAGAAGCCAGAAATGCCCTGAGCACCAAGTCAGATTTTCAGCCACTCTGCTGTAAGATAGTCATCACAAATATTAAAATCTGTAACAAATAAAATTGCAAGTATTTAAGATGCTTATTCTGCAGAGTTCAGTGTTCCCCTGACACACCTGAAGGCTGGTGGTAGAACTACAGCAAGCAGGGGTATTTATGACGAGCTGCTTTTCATTAATGAGATGTAAATCTCACCATGTCTTTAATTTCAACTGTCAAGCCCAGTGATATTTCTGGCCACTGAACACACTTAGCTATGTACACCTTTTATAAAATATTGAAATTTCTGAAATATGAATGAATATACTGTCACCCCAGTTGAGAAAAAAGGGTAGCTCTATTTTAATAATTGTAATAAACTCATAACTGAATTTGACTTTCTATCACAAATCACCACTCATATTGTGAGAACTGAATGTTGACTCTGATCTTCATAGGTGGCTACATGAAAAATGTGATGACTTTTCAAACCTACAAGAAACTGTTTGAAGAAAGAGTTACGATATTCAGTGTTGTGTCACTGAAGAGTCCCTGTGACCACTGAAAAGATTTCTTTCTCTCTCTCCACACTCAACAGCCTGAGCATTAATTTAGGAAAAACTACAATAAATCAAATTTCTGATGTGCCAATGGAAAGATTTTTTGGTTTGGTTGTTTGTCCAGTGCTGTAGGATGACTTGACTTATTTTGTGTGGGTTTGAATTAATATATTTTAATTTCAGGGTTTCACACAGCAGTTATGTAGACTCTGTTGCTGCTGTCACCTCTTTACCAATTTTACAAATCTGGTAAATTTTTAATGAATTATTAGTCAGATTTTGGGTTCTGGTCTAAGATTAAGACATACTACATGAAATCAGAGCATGCTGTAAAACAGGACATGGGTTTACTAGTCCCAGATTATGACAAACACGGGCTGTTGCGAGCTACACTTCCTTTTCAGAGAGCTCGTGAAAGAAGCTCTTGCAAGGCAGCAACAATTTGCATTATTCCTTTCAAAATAATGTGTGCAAAGAGCCAAGGGGAGGAAATAATGATTGGGATTTCTAGAGAAATTGTAGAACACAAGCCTTCTCTGTAACTCCATTCGCATCCCCACTAACCATTTCTAGTGGTTGCACTGGCAGGAAAATGGTGTGCTCTTGTTCTGAGTAGGTCATACCGGACACGAGCGAAGGCGTGCCTCTGCACACCGCACGAGAAGAAGAAATTACCGTCAAAGTAGGTGAAGCTATTCGAAGCAAAACTGAAACTCTGCTGTAGAGGAGCGCCGTGATGACTACCCTTGCACGGGTAGCGGCGGCGCGCCAGCGGCGTGCCAGGCTGCGTGGCTTGGCTCCCGCCCCTCTGGGCCACCGTGTGACAGCTAGCGGCACGGACGCGGAGCGGGGATGCTGAGGCGCCACTGCGGGAAACAAGCGGGTTTGGCACACCTCTCCCAGACACAGCCTTTCCTTGCACGGTACTCTTCACTGAGTGACCTGCCGCACACTGCCACGTCAGCAACACCCCGTACTCTCCTTACGTGGGGATGGCCACGTGGTGTTCCCTTGTCTGGTGTTCCCGTGGTGTTCTTGTCCAGGCTCCCCTCCATAGGGCATCTGCCACGTCCCCATTTCTTCCCCCCTGGGTCTGGTGGAGACAGGCTTCTCTGTGCTGCCATGGAACCCACGGCCCGCAGCTCAGTTCTGCCTTATCTCCCTCTACACATTGTAGTAATGTGATGTTACTCTACTTGAAGATGCCAGAAAATAATATTTCAAGTAAAATCAGCACAGAAAACAGTGACTATTGGTCTAACCTCAAATTAATGTGCCACAGCTGTGTATAATATTCAGAAGAAAACTAACAATATTTCCTCTGGGATTTTCCAGGACTAAACTATCCCTTACATAGTCTGCTCAGGTTAGCAAGAGAGCATTGGGCCAGTGACAAAGGTGAAACATCCACAGGGTGTGTTTTCAGACTTTTTGACAAAAACATTGAAAAATACTAACAACAAACATAAAATGAACACTAACTAACCTGTTATTTGAGTATCTTATGTGTCACTATACTTGATGTACACACCAGAGTCATATTACTTGCATTTATTAGCTAAAAAAATACCAAAGTGAGCTCCAACCAGAAAAATAGAACCCAGTAGAATTTTGTCCTGTTTAGACAGGAATTTTATGTAATGTATCTGGGTAAGACATTGGGGGGGAAAGGAAAGCAAAACTCATTTTCCAATTAATAATCTTCGTTATGTGACTGTGGAGAGCGAAGACCACTGTTTCCCATGGCTATTGCAAAATTCCTAATGTTCTAGAGATGTTAGATCACATGAGAAAGAATTAAAACTCATCTTTTCTAAATTCAAATCCTTCATTTCATTAACACTTTTCCCACTGATATGTATGGCTTATTTTTTGTTTTGAAATCTAGCTTGTTTGGTTTCACACTACAAATCAATAAGAAATCAATATATGAATTATTAATCTGATTTGTTTAATGATACTATTCCACTTCCGAAATTAGGAAAGCCACTTTTTTTCTGTCCATATACATGACTTGTTCTTTTATATATTCCCTTTATTTCCCCATGCATTCCGTTTAATATAGATTTTAAGCCAGAAAATGTTTAAGCAATTAAATCTTTGCAGAAGATGATAAAGTCTTCCAATTAAAAGTAAACTCATATTTTGACCTGTGTAGCCTTTTATAATGTACCTTCCTTTATTTATTCAGTGGAAAGCTGCTACAGGAGAATTAAAGGTAGTTACGGTACTTTTTTTCTCTCTGAAACCTGAGTCTGTCTCTGGGTATTATGCTCTTCCTTGGTTGCCTGCTGCTTCCTAATCTTTCTGTCCCTGCGCTTGGGCTCACTGACAATAATCCATTTTAATTAAAGCTCTCTACCTCAGTATTAGGTCAAAAAGGAAAATGTAAAAAGTGATGGTTAAAAATACACATTTCATTATATTACTGGAATCAACCCAAACCTCTTTTGCACTGTGGTTAATTTCCTTTGTTGTAAAGGAAATCTTCTTCTGGTCCTACTTGTTTTATTATTTTGTGCACTATTGTGCACTGAAGTATTGAAAAAAAAATGAGGGTTTTTTTGAGAAAGTGGTTCTGAGAGTATTTGTCTTCTATTTGAAATGTGCAATTTTATAACTGTACCTCCCAATTGGTGTAACTGTACCTCCTGTTCAGATTCCCTGCATATCAGCTTCAGGCAATGAACTTATTTTACTTGCACTCAGCAAAATTTTGAATTCTGTGTATCTGGCATGACTCCATTACTTTTTAAATGGTCTGAGAATGAGATGCTTGGATACACAATAAATGGGAAGAGAAATATTTTTCTCATGTTAGGCTACTATGTTTACAAGAAACCCTTTCTTATAAAATATTTATGGCAATTCTTCATAAAAGTTTTCTTCTTCATATAATTAGTTGATCTTTAAGTCCCTTCCAACACAAGATATTCTATGATACCTCTGATGCCCGTATAAGAATTAATATACTAATTTACCAGCCATGGACAGGATGTAATTTCTAGTAGAAAATGCTTTTTTGATGTTCATGATGTAGCCTTTATACACTGCTATCATTGTCACAGTGTGGTAAAAACCAAAGGAATGTTAGAAACAGGTAGACATGAATAATATGAAAAGAGTTAATGGTAAAGATGGGGTAAAAGCCTTTTTTCAAGCTTGTTAGAATGGCTTGCCTTTTCACTGACTGCAGTCTCATTTGCTGATAATTGGATAGTGGGTAGGAATTGTTCCCACCTGAGAGGACTGAGCTTAAAAATTTATAGGAGGACTGAGTTGACTGTCTATATTCTGATAGCTCTGCAGATGAAGCAGATATTCCTGGGTCATTATTTTATTACACACAGCCAGGACACCTTCCTACCACCCTCAGCTCCAGTGGACCTCCCTGGATGCTAAGGTGCACAGTAATCATTACCTGGGCTATGCATAGCAGCTCACAGGACAGTCACAAACCAGACTGCATAAGCTACTGTGAAACAGCAAAAATCACTTTAGAATACATAAAATGGACCCTCATTCTAGAGTTTTCTTCCACTGTCAGTTTTCCATCATTTTGCAGTTTTCTAAGAGACCCCAATCAGAGAAGCTTGTACTTTCAGGATAATACAGTAGCTCACAAGTGACTTCACTTGTGTGGAATGTGAAAGTTAGTTGGAGAAAGACAGATGGTTTGTAACACCTCTCAGACATAGAAAGTACCTCTTCACCTGTGCAGGCAGAGGAGTGACCATAATGTAGTTATATATAAATAAAGAAAAACTATTAGATTACAAAACGTGTTATTGGCCAGTGGAGTAGCTGACATCAGCACACCCAGCTGTACTCTCTGCATGGAGATGGCATCCCTTTGCAGCCCAGTTGTCAGGGGCAGATGTTCTGCAAAGTACATTTCTATTAATCAATTCGATATTCCTATGAGACTAAGCAAGAAAGCTTTTTCTGGCTTAATTTTAAGCAGGAAGAAGAACACTTCTGCTATCAGCGAATCAGTGTGTGTCAGTTTAGGAAAGGGATTCACCACTAATAATCTGTGGTGAATATTGGTAAGCACTGAAATAATGCAATTACATTCAAATAAATACCTGTCTCCAAAGAAAATTACTACTGAAAGAAAAGACCTTGGATAGACATTTTTCCTTGGCTGGGGACAGATACAAATATTTTACTGAAGAAAAGTATTTAATAAAAGTTTCTGCAAGACTGAGCATAAAGAATTTGAATAGTTTGAATTTGCAAAAAATTATTATAAGGACGGGAAAAAATCTTATTTCTGGATCTTCTCAAAGTGTCATGAAAATTTGGAACCATGTTTTAAACCAGAGGAGAATGCAGATTAATAAATTCAGGCAATACGAAGCATGAAGGTACAGGAATAGAAAGAGTGTGCCACCCACATTCCTTTTTGCAGCTCTGGTTTGCTAGGAAGTATACACCCTAGGAAGAACACTTTTCTTTGTAGAGGAAACTGCTAAAATTTAGCTTTGCACAAAACTCTAAGTGTTCCTGCAGAATTTCAGTGATGTATTTTTAACAGTACTTTCAACAACATAAATTTTGAGGACTACAAAATAGAAAATGAACATTTAAAAAAAAAATCATATATTTTCATGCCATCTCTCCCTGATGTAAAACCAGCCGACTCATTTCCTTCCTTTTTCAGTTCAACTAGAAAAGTGAGAGTAAACCCAGCCAGGAAGCAAATCAAGTCAAGTTAGTGCAAGTGCTCATCATAATTCTCCAATTTCAGCCACCTTGAATTGCAGGGATTGACATTTCAGTCATTGCACTTACAGAAGGAAACAGGTTTATGATCTGGACCATCCCTGCTGACTTCACTGTGGCATTAGGAATTTCTCCCTAGCGCATAATTTTTATCATATGCCTGGTCTCTAGCAGAGATCAGTATAGAGATGATTTAAAAGATTTAAGTAAAGGCTCAAAGGCTTCTGAAATGGTAAGTTTCAAATGAATCTGGATGGAATGTGTTTAAAAGATGTTCACCTACACTAATCTTTTCATAGTGAAAGGATGGGAGCAAAAAGGAGATGATGAGAGAAAACAGAAAGAAGTAGATGTTGAAAGATGTTGAAAAGTCAACATTAAAGCAGGCAATGGATGCAGACTATAGCCATGCCAAAGATGGCTTGGCTCCCAGCACTGCACTGTGAGAAAACCAGTTGATATATATACTTTTTTTGTTTTGTCCCATTGTATAAGACTCTTCTCTGACTTTACGTCTTATTTTGAAGGAATTTTTGATGAATCACACAATCTAAAGCTTATTTCTGATCAACCTTCCATGGGAGTTTGTGCCCAGGCATACTCAGAAGCCCCTGTGTCTATCCATCTGCATGTTAACAGAAACATTTCAAGATCTGGCTTTGTGTTACCAGTTGTCAGTGCAGATTGAATTGCTGAACAAAAATGCCTGGGAGAGAAATGTGTGGGCAGACATTCAGAAACAGAAGTTTTTTTCATGATCTGGTTTCTTTACATCGCCTGAACATTGCAAAGCAGACAGTCTGTTCACAACAGGCAAACAGAGGATTGTCCTAATGCATGAGAACACTGCACTCCACAGAGCTGTTAGATCCATCTCCCAGATAAGCAATGTCACCACCTCGTGCAGCAAAGGAAAAAAGAAAGAAGCTTTTGAAACCAAGCAAAGCAAAGCAACTTTTGGCATGTCAGCCAGATGTGAGTTCTGCTTTGATACTATAAAGTATATATTGTGGTGGCACCAGTGTGATCTTTGCAACTAAAACTTTGTAATCTCTGCTTGTATATTCTGCCTGGAACAACAAAGCTCCTGTTTCTGCCTGAGTTGGTTTCAGCTGCATTCAATCTGTTTTCTCAATGTTCATATGAATAATACTCCTGCTTCAGGTTTTGCAGACATTCCTTTTAATCACAAGAACAAGGCTGACATGTAAACTGACATCTGCAATACTGCACTGTAATTTCACTCACACATCTCCAAAAGCTAAATTTGTGACTTATACTGTTATTCCAGCTAAATTAATGCAGTATTTCTCCACCTTTGCCTGGTTCGCTCATACTTATCTTTTTTAATGGTATTGCTCAATTTTATCATTCATTTAATAAGGTGAAGCCTGTTCTTTGGTGGGTCATTTGCCTCTTAATATATGTTGGTAGCACTGGGATTTCATGGCCAACCTAATGACAGAAAGAATATTATATTGTACCATCTCACAGTGTTATGGTCTAGTGAAACCCATTCTGATGCACAAATGCTCAAGTGCTTACTTTAAAATGGACTGGAGATGGCCATCTGCAGTCACAGATATTTCCAAATGTTTAGGATATGCATGTTTCATGCATTTCAGAGTCTGGTGTCATTGTCCTTCTCCCACTTGGCATTACAAAGATGTTACGTTCCCATGAATGATGACTGACTACAACAGTTCTGGCACTGACAGAAAATGCTGCTATTGTAAGGTATGCAAAATATGGCTTCCAGCAGAGGCCATCACGGCATGGTTCTCAAAAGCCTGGCCAGAAAGTCTCTTTCCAGTTATTCAACAGAACCTCTCTTTATTGAGCACTGTGGTTTGAGCACAAATGTACAAGCCCAGACTGTGATAAGTCACAAAGACCATACTATTTTGAAGATACTTCAAGGGCTACATTTTCCCTTCTGTGGTGTTGAGGTAAACCCAAGATTCTACTGGGAACACGTTGAGTCTATATGTTCATGCACTGAGTTCTGCACAAACACCAACTATGGAGAAAACAGAGTCTGCATCTTACAAATGGATTATAGCCAAAAAAATAGATGCTAACAATTATATAAGTTTTCTCCAGTGTATGACTACGGGCAATCCTACAGAAATAGCTTCTTTCTGGTTTTCAGTGGTTTAAATTAATGGGAATAAATTTGCACACTGCACAAGGAAATGGATCAGTGATGCAGTCTGGTTTTGCTTCACTGAATTTAATAAGTATCAATTTAAAAATTAATTCCTAAGAAAATCCTTCTTTGTGCTTTGTAACCTCAAGGTTCCCTAAATTAATCCCAGGTGATCATTGCCTTTCTCCAGCGAACACCCCTGACCCCCTTCATGTCATGAACTTGATGACATGTGGAAGATGCTTGATCTCAGCAGAGAGGGCTATTTTAGATAGTGCTGTGTGTAGTTTATTGACTGAAAGAAGCAAGTGAAAATCAATGATAAAATCATCTCTGATGGTCAATGAGGAGGAATCTGATCTGCTGGCCACTGAACTTGAAGTCCTTTTTTAATGATTTCAGAGGGACATTGGCTTACACACACAAAGCCCCTCATTTGTCAAGAGCAGGAGAGGCACCACATTCCCAATTCACCCGTGGCATCCAACAATGTTCTCCTCAAACAACCCATGTGATTAATAGAACATACTGAGTGCAGAGATTACAATTTTCCTCGCCGCCAACCAGTAGTGTTTAAAACAATATTTAAAGCAGTGATGCTTTGTATCAAGCTCTACCAGCCCACCCCTTTTACACTTCTTTTTATTGCTGTTATTAGTTTAGAGCTGCATTTTCACCTCCAAGTAATCTATATACATGCATGCTCAACATCATGCAGTCACCATTTCCCTTCATTCTTTTGCTGTATACACCTTGAACGATATGGATGACTATATGTAGTTCACATTTTTACCTCATGTGTATAACTTCTTCATCTTTTTAAAAATACCTTCTTTGTTACACTACATTAAAACAGGATAAAATTTTCTGATAAACCATTACCATTACCAATTCAACTGTATAGAAAGACTTTTGTCGTCTTCAATATCCTTGATGTTGAAATTCAGTTTCTAAGAAGCAAGAGGACATATATCACCCTACTGCAGCCTAACATACAGGGAATACATCTTCAATGCATCAACTAAGAAGTTGCCCAAGTTGCCTACAAAATTTTCCATGTATCCCAGAGAGACAAACCCCTTCCTAGCAGGATACAACATGCTAAGCCCTCAGATAAGACTGCTTTTTAAGAGCAGAAATACTTCTTTTACATTTGACTTCTCTCTTTTTCAGGTTTACATGCCCCTTGGAGGCAAACTAGCAAATTACACAGGAAAATTTATGTGATAAGTCAGTCATTTCTTATGCAAATATTATGTTCTGCTTCAGGGTGTATCCTTAAGCTGTATCAGATATTTACCTCAGTTTTTGTAAGACTTTCTTCTGCTAGACCAAGATGCTGTCTTGTAGAAAGGAAATTATACTGAAGTTTGTGATAAAACAATCTGCAGGCATTTTAAAAGGCATTATCGCTGGAATTGGTGAAGAATACGCAATGAGATTTTGTTGCCTAGCAATCTTCTACGTATTTACAATTCATATTGGGTCACTGAAAATCACAGAGATGAAAGAAACCAAGGAATTTTGTTCCTCAGAGCTGCTGCAATGTGTCCAGAGGACAATGGAACTGGGGAAGGGTCTGGAGAGTAAGTCATATCAGGAGAGTCTGGGGGAGCTGGGGGTGTTTAGCCTGAAGAAAAGGAGGTCCAGGGAAGACATTATTGCTCTCTAAAATTACACAAAAAGAAGCTGTAGTCAGGTGAGGGTTGGCCTCTCTCCCAGGCAAACAGTGACAGGGATAGGAGAGTTGGTTTCAAGCTGCACCAAGGGAGGTTCAGGCTGGACACCAGGAAGAATTTCTTCTCTGAAAAGGTGAAGGAAGGAGCTGCCCAGGGAGGTGGTGGAGTCAACATTCTTGGAGGTATTCAAGACACAACTGGATGTGGCACTAAATGCTTNCTGGGGGTGTTTAGCCTGAAGAAAAGGAGGTCCAGGGAAGACATTATTGCTCTCTAAAATTACACAAAAAGAAGCTGTAGTCAGGTGAGGGTTGGCCTCTCTCCCAGGCAAACAGTGACAGGATAGGAGAGTTGGTTTCAAGCTGCACCAAGGGAGGTTCAGGCTGGACACCAGGAAGAATTTCTTCTCTGAAAAGGTGAAGGAAGGGGCTGCCCAGGGAGGTGGTGGAGTCAACATTCTTGGAGGTATTCAAGACACAACTGGATGTGGCACTAAATGCTTTGGTTTAGTTGACAAGGCTCAGTCAAATGTTGCACTCGATCTTGGAGGTCTTTTCCAACCTAAGTGGTTCTGTGATTCTGTTTAAGCCCTTCTGACACAATTCACATTTACTTTCCCACCAACAGCCTCTGATCTTCATGACAGTATGAATAATTAATTCACTATTTCTTCATATTTTGTACTCTAACTTGTATATATTGTCCAATTAGCAAGTGACATATTTTCTTTATATCCTAGAATTTGAGAAAAAATATTCAGAATCGTCTTCTTTTAAATTTCCTGACTCTATTCATAGTTAATGCTGAGATCTCAATGTTAGCTCTTCTGACATTACAATGACCTGATTTTGAGTTCCTAAAGTTAAACATTATGTGCCAATTTGAGGTACACAGCCTTACCATTCTGGCCCACATCAAAGCATTAAAAAGGTCCCAAGGACATCATTCTGAAGGGTGTGAATGAAAGTCCCAGCTATACAGGCTTCCTTCCTGGGAAAATAACACCTTTGAATTGGGTGGGGGATGTGCATGAAACTTCTTTAGATGTCGGAGCTTCATTATGCAACTGTTCAGATGTACCCATTACCATGACTGAAAATTCCAGCTGCTTTTGACTTCAAGGCAAAAATTCAAGGTTACTTTAACATAGCTTTCTCTGCATTTGATAATACCTATTTTCTGGTAAGGAAAAATTAGTTTAGAACTTCCCCTGCCTCACACTGCAATTATTTTTTTCATCAGTTAGAGCAGCTGCCAATTTACTACACTTTGTGACCTGCATTAGGTTGGTTTAGAAGCCAATCTAACAGTAATAAGCCTTGCTGAGCAGGAAGAGCCTTCGTGTTCACTATTCAGGGGATGGAGAGAGATGATAGCATCAACAGTCCTTATCAGATTACAATTGCAAACCCAGTTCTGACTCAATCCTCTGAGAGCTACGAATCGATTGGTTCCCTCACAATATTATAACTCAAAAATCTGTAAAACAAATAATGCATCATGTTCATGAAAAAAAAAAATTAGTTTCTAGAATTCATCTGTGTTTTTGTTATAGGCATTTCCCATTTCGGGTAGGTCTCATTTGATGATAAAACTGCACACAAATACATGACAATATTGAAGCCAATACAGTACATCTGAAGATAACTCAGCAAATAAGCTGTAACTTGCCTATATAATTTCATTTACAAAAGATAATCACTACTAAATTTATTAGAGAAGTCAATAAAAGAAAACTGTGTATTAAAAAACAAAACTAGTTCCTTTTTCTGACCAATATTTTGGACTATATTATCTATAACAGAAATGAGATTCGACACCCAGGAAACATTTTTAGACACACTGTTACATGGCAAGTCAGTCGTTTGGTCTTTTGTTTTTTGCTTAAGGATCATCAGTGAAATCTTACTAGAATTTTATTGTTAAAAGCACTCTCTGAGTAGCCAAGAGCTATTTCTATTTTATTTCTATAATATTTATATTAGTATTTCTATATTTGCATTTGTGGTAATTATTACCCTTTTACTACAAAAGTCACATTTCTTCCTTTGCAAAAGCTGGGAAGAGACTCCTATTTATTTGGGAGTTTACTTTGGGATGAATATCCCTGGGATGCAAGAACTCAATTCTTCTGCTCCAAGTGCAAGAGACAATTATTTCATCTCTCTCTGTAGCACAAGTAAACATGTCTCATATTTCAAAAATAGCAACAGAAAATCATACCAAAGGAAAATATTCCCCTGCAAGTCTAAGGAGAGTATAAGAAAGCAAATAAGCTGTGACAGATTTGGTTACCACTGGGAGGTGCCCAGATCCTGAGGTAATAAACACATTACAAAAATTCATACAGAACAGAATAGTTTAATTCACATGCAAAGCACTGTGCCCAAAGCATCAGGTGTTCCCTAGAGGGATATAATACAGTGGTGATGAAAATAACGGAATAAAAGAAGAAAAAGTATTTAGAATAACAAATCAAATAAGTCAGAACAGTAGACACTTCACAAGGGAAGATATTAAACACAAGGAGATAGAGAAGACAGTGACTCTGGACATCTGAGATGATACAACTGATACAACTGAGATGACACAAGTTCATTCTGAACCATAATATCCCATGGGAGTCAAGGTATGCCATAAGGTACAGTAAGATATGTGTGAAATATATCAAGGAATCCAATGGTAAGGAAGAACTATCCTATATTTTGTTATGAAAACAAAACCACAACTTTAGAGATTGTGAATATAATATTGTCTTTTTTTAAATTAATTGAAGTTTGATTTCAATTCCAGATCACCTCTGGGTTTTTTCACTGTCTATACTGATAGAGAAGAATACACACATTAAAAGAAAAAAAAAATAGTCATTATTCCCTACAAGATAGATAATTTTCAATAGAAAAAGGCCCTGACAATGGCAGCTGTGTTCAGACATGAGGAAGGGTCACCTCATTGATGAGTGGGTGGTACTCGCTCCTACTAAATGTATTTCATGGTTTTACCTTTAAACAGATGGAAAAACATGAAACTACCAGAAGACAGCCATATCCTTTCAGCAGAATGTTAACAAGGAGCCATTATTCCAGTCAAGCCACGTTTCTCCTGAAACAGTTGTACTATCCATACTTATCACACATGTATGGAATGCAAACAAAAGTAGCATAGGTTACAATTATTTCAGCTCTTGTTATAAGAAAACCCTATGAATTAAAAACCATTTTTATTCTTTTCTATTAAAATAGAATTGAAATATCTAATTGTGCTTGGATTTTCAACTGCTCAAGTCTAGCTATTTAGCCATATCTCATATAAATGTGGGAAACACTGCAGTTTAAGGGAATAGATAATGATAAATATTCCCACATCAATCTTATTACAGGAAGTCACTCATGAGGCGTTTTTGTATAAGGGATACTTACCACTGTGGTGAATGTTTCAGATTTTTAATTAAAATAACATTACAGAAATAAAAGATCAGGTGTCATAAGCTAAAGGCACAATAAAAACCTCTTCAATTTCAACTGTCTCAAAACCATAATGAGCTCAGATCCAGGACCTTCACTCAGTTCACTTTATAGCTAATCTGAAGATATTTACAAGATTGAGATTTGGACCATCACTGCAGGTCTGGTGTCCAGGTCAGTGTCCTACTTTGAGTCCATCTCAAATAAATAGTTAGAGAGTGAAAACTTGTCGAAACTATCAGTCTCTCAAAAGGCAATTTTTTCATATACTAAAAATAGTAAATATATTAATGAAGATATAAAATGGCTCAGGCTGTTATTGACCTGCTACCTGGGGTAACCATTTTTACAGTGCATTTGTGTTGAGATTCAGACATCTTTACAACCAAACTAATTCTTCTTTATGTATGATACATGCTCAGAATAGAGGATTCTGAGGATCAGAATAGAGTGTTCATCATACTGAAAAATGGAATTATTTGCAGCAACCTAAGTCTCACAGCAGAGAGCCTTACTGTGCATGATCATGTTTCAAAAGCACATATATGTCAAGCTTCAGCTGTTTCTGTCAAAAGGGATACTTGAATGCATAATAATACATTTTTTTCTTACTGAAGAGCCTCTTTATACCATACAATAAAAGCAAAATTGCAGAAAAAACTTTCCAATGTCTCTGTCTAAAAAGAAAAATAGATACTGCCTAATAATTTTATTTGCAGCTTTTCTCTATGATAATTCTTTAGTGGTCAAATACAATTTAATAGGTGTGATACCTATTAGAAATCATCTTTATCCTTACTATTCCAGTTCACTCCTTAAGGCATTTCTATGGTGTACCAATCATCATTCTCTGGAAGACTGTCTTATACAGTTAGTGCATAAATGCAGTGCATCTGGAATTACTCAAGCAAATCCAGAGAGGAAACTTAATGTGCATCTCATATGTTTTGGAAAACTGATCTGAACATTGGCTGCCTCTTCCCTAAAAGTAAGACACAGCTTCTACCAGATGAGAACATGAGGATTACAGAAGCAATTTTTATGTTAAGTAGATTTCATAAACATAAAATCTAAAAGTCTCAGTCTACAGATTCCTATAGTTTGAAAATCTCTGGGTTGATAGAAATTATGTCATGGAAAATATTACAGAAGCGTTGCTACAAAAGATGCCACAGCTGAAGAAAGTAGAGGATACATGTTCCAGGAAAAATCAGGGCCAATCTGTGCCCTAGAGTTACACCAAAGCAGCAAAGATCAACAATGAGAAGCAGCAGCACAAGAAGCTCAACAAGACCCAGAAATCTCTTCTTGCAGCCCAGAAAGCCAAACATATTCTGGGCTGCAGCAAAAGACTCGAGGGAGGTGATTCTGCCCTTCTACTCAAGCAGCAAAAATAGTTGGAGGAATAGAATAAATAATTTTAAAAAATCCTTATGCAAACAATTCAAAATTAAAGACGGGTCAATTCTCTTGAAAAAGGACTGCTAATCCACAAATCTAGCACAGTAAACGTTCTCTATCATAAAGTCAATCACAAACATTTACTGATGTCTAAATGTTTATATTTTCTTTGATTTTAAGTAGATTGTATTTCTAATGAGAATTTTCTGATGAACATAAGCGTTTGTTAGTGTCAATTAAAGATACTTAATTTCAGGTACAGTACTTCAAGTACTTCCAAGAAGTAATAACTTCAGTTACATTTGGGTGGCTTTGCTTTATGAAAGTCACCCCTTATCTGATGTAAATTAAACTAATAGACAATATTAACTTTTACAGAATTGAGGATTAGAAAGAACTGAAACACTAGGGGAAAAAACATACAGAAGAAAGGTACTTAATGGCTTCTTCACTGAAAGCCTATTATTTTTTGAACATTAAAAATGTTAATCTCTTTCAAGTCAGAGTTACAAAGTGATACAAGCCTTTCACACAGCTGGATTTTCAATATTAGACCATTAGAAGACCAGAAAACCTGAAGAGATATTTTAATTACTGGTGAGAGTAAAATCCTTTTCTGGCTCACACATAAAATTTTTAATCTCAGGATTCTTTCTAAATATGTTAGAAGGGTACTAATGAGAATCCTTTCTGTTGTCACATTGACTGCTTTAGTCAAATAATTTAATGATGCCATATCATGCAGATAATGAGGTATCTGGGCAGCCACCCTTTACTATTTCTCTGTATAATTATAAGTAAAACAAAGCTTTTATTGGCAAATGTTTGTATTCTTTAATTTTCAGTTAGTAACTATTCACATTTCAGGTTATTTACAACTACTCTACAGCATAATTAACCAACTTAAAAAATCTATTTTATTTTTCATAGAATCCTTTTTGTTTTCTAAATTGGAATCACAGACAGCTCTACAAGCTCCTAAGAGTTTTGAAGCTACAACTACTTTCTTTCTTAATATTGTAACAGAGATGGATTTCAATTACACCTGATAATCCTCACTTTTATCCTCTATTTACTGTCAGCTATCTTTCCAATATATTTTGGTAATAAAGCATAAAATACTCCATAATGGCAATGACATGAATGCCTAAGAGTGAGTAGTTAAGCTGCCCAGACGAAAAGGGGAGTAATGGCCCCTGAAGTTTGGAAAGAGGTAGGTACATTGGTAGCTGTTCTCTCTATTTATTATATATAGTATATTTCTACCAGCCACCCTTCTCTGGTGCTTGATTTGGGCCTCATTACCAGCACTCTCAGCCTGAGCAAGCCACATCACTGAAAGGCTCAGTCTTCCTGTCTCATTCCTGTTCAGTTTTCCTTCTCATGTCACCAAATAAAAGTGGGAAGTATGATGGTTTCCCTTTTTGCAATGCACAAGCGAAGCCAGCAAAAACTTGCTGGAGATTGGCAATTAATTTATCTTAGGAAAGGCTATGCAATGCAATTATGCTGCCTCCCAGCCATGGCAGAACTAGCTAAGGCTCACATATACTCAGCTATCCTAGCCTAAAACCATAAAGCATTCACATGCTGTTAAAAGTATTTCTGGTTCCCTCTCTACAGCTATCAAAAACTCGACATCACTGGGTGCCAATTGGTGCAGGGTTAGGATTACCAGTTGCAAAGCTATTAGTGTTTGCTCTACTGCACCACCACCACATCTGAAATGATAATTTAAAAAACTCAAACAAGAAAGAAAAAGCAGTTTCTTGCATAAAAAATATAGGTTATACAATACTGGTTTCCTCAAGGAGAAAATGCAGCCTGAAGGTTACAGCTCTGACAGTTGTTTTCTACTGCCTTTGCTTTTCAAATGTGATAATGTCCTTTTATAAGCACCCCAGTAAGAGTTTACAACCGCCTCCCAGGGATTGTAAATCCACTGCTTTTCTCCTCTAAATTTTTAACAGATACTATTGTTTCCTCAAATTGCACACAAGGGGGTTGAAAGAATCAAGATTATCCTCAAGTACATTAAATTCAGTTTCAAGGCCCTTTATGGCACACAAAACTGTATCAAGGGACAGTTAATAGGCATGACAGATTCAATCCTGAAAGGTGAAAGAGCACTGCACCAGCAGATAAGCAAGGCTAACGAAAACTACAACAAAAATAATCTGAAACAAAGATGTGCTGCCCAAGGAGTCCCTGATTATTTCAACACCAAGCCATTCATTAATACAAATGCAATATCAAATAGTTCTTTTTATTTAATCCTCTTTAGGTAAACATTGAGCTGAGCTGAATATATTTCAGGCATAGCAGAGCACAGATGTGTCTGACAGGACACTTTCTCTTGCTGATCCCTCTGTACAGACACCAGAGTAGCAAAACCATTCCATACAGCACAGGGAATGGGCTGGGTTTGGGGCACTAGAGCCCCTTCTAGAGCAAATCAAAGAGTGGGGAAACCCTTGAGTCACCTCCACAGCAGAACACTAAACCTCAGTACAAGAATCAGAAGCTAAGATTTGAAACAAATCCAGTTAGTTACCCTGCTAGTTAGCAACATCTTGACTTTCCACTACAGTTTAAAACCCTGTGTGTGTGTGCGTGTGACACTGCTGGGACAGGGCACTGCACAGCTCCCAGGACTCTGCTCTGCTGTGCTCCGTGGGCACCAGCTCCCCACGGAGCCCCCACGCCGTGCCAGCTGCTCCAGCATTCCTGCAACCACCGTGAGGTGCACAGCTCCTCGCCACTCTAGTCTGAGCTCAGTGCCCAGGAACTAAAGGCAGTAGTTCAGGTGAGAACTTAACGCTGCAGTTTTAGTAGTTTGGGTAGTTTTGGTTGTGTGCACACCTACTCAGACCAGACTGTCAGACACACAATAAGGCCATGGTGCGCTCATTCAAGCCCTTGGCACACTCATGATTCCAAATTATCTGTCATGCACAAATTTTCATTCAAATAAACTACTCGTCATCAAACCATGAGAACCTCCAGTCTGTAGAACTCTTCGTTGCATAGTTGAAGATCTTGTGATTAAACCTTGGATGTGCATTAATAACTAGTGTTATTGCATGTGTATCATCTTAATAAAGCCTTCCAGCTTGCTTTTTTCCCCACAGACTGTTTCCTCACCATACTATTTTATTGCTTCTTTGGACCACTCCAATACGGATCTTTAGGGAATTCATCCACTTTGGAAAGCACCCCTCCATATACCTCATCATCTCTCCAAGCAGCTCTTTGGTCGCATTAGATTTTTCCTCTTGGTCCTCATTTTATTCCATGTGCATGATTTCCCAGGTGATAGCATATCAAAAGCCTTACTGAAGTCCAGGAGCATTTCTTTCAAGCTTTTGTTGCCAGAGTACATCCCAAGCTGGTAAAAAGCTTGGCTACAGAGAGATTGCTTCTCAAAGAGAAGACATTGAAGATGTGCTGTAAAGCATATACATGCAACTTTGATTTTGCTTTAAATATAAAGATGTTTCCTACTTTAATAGGCACATTATTTTATATTCTTCATTAACCACAATCAAAGATTAGACTGGGAGGAAACAAGCTCTGTTCTTTTACACTAATTAACTGTTGCACATATATGTGTGCATGCAATAACAATGAAGGATCAAGGGAAAAAAGTGTTTTATTTTGATTAAGGATCTTAGTGGAACAAAGAAAATAGTGCTATAATTAAAGCTGCTTAATCCTAATGCTTTTCTCCAATCTTTTCCAGCTTCATTTTTGTCTGGCTTTCTGCCACATCCGTCTTATATTTCTGCTCGCACATTTGTAAATATAGAAAATACACGTGGTAAACCTGAGTTCAATTTAGTGAAATCTCAATTAATGTTTTGTCTCATATTTATTGAAGAAATAAACAAGTATTCCTTAAAACAATTCTGTTTTCCTTCTGCCCAGTATTGGCACAGTGACTGAACATAATTCCCACCATGTTTTAATTCCCCGAGTAGGACTGATGATTTATACGCTATGCATATGTGGAAACACTTACTGTTCTGAAAGCAAGATTAGTGATCCTTATACTGATTACTTTTAGGTCTTCTAATTCAATAGTGATGGATTTCAGAGGCATTCAGTATGTCTAAAAAAATCTACCTTGTATTTACAGATATCCTATTATAAAAGGAGGTCTGACTACTTTTGCTTTTCAAAAGAAAGGATAAAGCCTTTGGGAGTAAGAGGCCATTTAAAGTTAACAAAGCAGTCCTTCTGTTCCTGTTCCAGACTGTTAACTTCCATTTTTTGAGTGGTTAAATTGCTTTACATATCTTCATTTCCTTTCAAACATGCAGCTCCATTTGTTTACCAAAATCATAGAATAATCAAGGTTGGAAAAGACCTCCAAGATCAAGTCCAGCCCTTGAGAGAATGCCACTTTGTCAGCCAGCCCTCGGCACTCTGGTCCCCGAACGCTTCCAGGGTGGTGGCTGCACCACCTCCCTGAGCAGCCCATTCCAATGATGAACAACCTTTCAGTGAGGAAATTCTTCCTGGTATCCACCCTGAGCCTGCCCTGGCACAGCTTGAGGCCATTCCCTCTTGTCCTGTCTCCTCCTTCCTAGGAGAAGAGCGCAGCCTCCGCCTTGCTACAATCCTCTTGCAGGAAGTAGTAAGGAGAAATAAAATCTCCCCTGACCTCAGTGCTGTATCAATTCACACCAACGAGGCCTGTATTGCTTTTGAAATTGGGCCACTGATTTTAGTGTTGACATTTAGGTTTAGATGTCAAATTCTGGGTAACTTGGTTTGAAATTATGGCTCTGATGGACTCTAATCCTGTGAGAAATCAGTTCTTACTCTTTTTCCTGCACTCTGTAGTTCACAAATGCATTTATCTTTGTGTTCACTTTTCTTTCCCTTTAGGTCTCCTCTATTTCTCACTTATTATTCAGTTGCTAATTTTCTTTTTTTCCCCCTTCTCCTTTGTCTCTTTAGCTCTGTAGCCATTTATTATTCAGTTGCTTATTTCAAAGCATTTTACAGTGCATGCTAGTCTGCTCACATTTTCTCAGTTCTGAGTAGTCACATCAGGAAACCTTTTCTCTTTGCAACTTAAATTTACCACAACACCTCTTTAGTTTTCAAGCACTCAGCCCAGCAGATTTTGTGGTACTGTTTATACAGTGAAAGAGCTGAGATGTTGAAGCCAAGACTTCTGGCCCCTTCACAAGGACATTGCCTGTCATTCAAAGCACCCATATAACACAGCTTATGCTGGTTGCAGAGCTGTAAATTATAATTTATTGTTCTCTCATCCCCTCCTGCTTTCTGGGGATGAGACCTTGCTTAGGATCTGGTGAGAGGCTCATTTCTGACACATGACCCAGCATCTCTAGTTTCAAATTGAGGCATCCTCTTCAGAAGACAGCCCAAAATGCATGTTAGAGGTGATATATCCTGTACAAAAGAATACCTACAAAGCACTGACTGGCTGGTCAGCAAGGAAAAACAAGTCCTGAGCTTTCCAGATTAGCCTTCCCCTACCTGACAAACACAACAGAGTGACAGGCCAGGCTCTCACAGGCATTCCAGTACAGAATGGGAGATTTTAGTGCAACCAGAAAAATTAAGTGACACAATGCATTCATGGTAAAGATGCACAGTAAAGCCAACTCCATTTATATTAATTACTCTGGGTTTTCCTTTGTATTTACTAGGTCCCCACTGGGGGAAACTAACAAGCACAGATACTGCAGGTGTACTGGGCTACATGATACAGCTGAGCACTGTGCAAAGAAGACAAACCTGTTTTATAGTAAAAAGGACTAATTAAAAATGGAAGCAGCTCTCTCTTTCTAGAATATTTATTAGTATTCCGTATTGAATAGGTAAGACCTAACAATGTCTGTACCATACAGCTTTCTGACCTAATTCAAGGCAGATCTTTCTCCCTCCACAGTATAAATGTTAGACAGTGCACATATAACCTAAGTCTCTCTGAGGGTGAAAGAGCCAGTCTATGGAATAACATTCAGCAGTAACCTATTTTACATGGGTAATGCAACAAATATTGAATTATTCAGCATTGATGTAAGCTTTGAGGTCTTAAATACGTCTTCCCACACGTGTGTGTCCTGTCTGAGCCAAAGTACCACTAGAGCAGACATTTAAATAAAGCATACAATTTTCGAAGCATACTCAGTAAAAATGTTATTTTATAAGCTATATATCTTTCTATCTTTTAGAGAAAAGAGAGAAGTAACTTTCTGTGTGTATGCATAGAATTCTTTTTTAACAAGAATAACATAGTCTTATATATTGTATGTCAAAAGCCATTGACCCAAAGATGTGGTAGCTGGGATTATTTAGTGTGAGGAACATGCTACATGGCGAGTCTCTATACCTCCCATTCTAGATGATTTGCACAGGTGGTCTCTGAGCTGGAATACTTGGATATCAGATGAAGGGGATGTACTCAGGCAGATATTCTGAAAGCATAAGCTCACTAGCCATTATTTCCAGGTTATTATTAGCTTTGCAGCACTTTCATGTAGTAGCAGCCTGCTGCTTCACGACCAGCTGGTTATCATTTTCAAAGGTCTTCCAAATTCTTTCTGGAGTTTCTTTGGACCTCCCTCCGGAAAGATTTCATTTTCTTTGGAGTTAAGGGACATCAAAAGATTAGATTGTGCCATGCTTTTTAAGAGCTAGCTTTATTCATCTCAGAGAAAAAGCAGAATTATCAAGCTACATCTAACAATTTCAGCCTTCTGAAAAATCTTTTTGAAAATGTTAAAGACTAGCCAAGTCTGATCATGACCTTGTTCTATATTTAGTCCTAAATGTATTCTGAAGGCATACAGAAATCTGGAGTTTGGATAAGAAGTCCCCAAATGAGAGAGATCAAACTGAAAGGAATTTAATTGTAGGGTAACTAGCAGTCCGGTACAGCGGGCTTTTAATTAAACCAGGAAGAAAAAATATATTCATTTTAGATGAATACCAATTTCACTACAACCAAATTTCTAACAGATTAACTGTCCTAATACTTATAAAATAACATCATAATTTCCTTATGAACAGCTTTCTATGCAACAGGATGAAAAGGCTATAAAACAAATACCTGGCAACCCTGAGGTAAAAATGCTTCTCAGGTCTCTCTGCATAGGACTGCACCACACCGTGCTCTCGTCCCCATCCTGTGCCCACACCTGCCCAAGACCGTGGACCTTGAACTTAGTCCAAGCCTCCAGATTCACTGTTGCATAAATAATAGTTCTGTGTTTCTTTAAGTCACCACGTTCATGTGGGAGTGGAAGGCAGGAAGGTGCTCAGCATGGCAGAGATGAGACATGAGGGCACTGTGCCCCAAGAGCCTGGCAGGGAAGCAGTCAAGGGCTGGGTTTAGAGGAGCCACTTCCCAGACTTACTTGTGCCATAATTAGTGCCTTTTTGCACAAGTGTTCAGTGGAACATTAAAAACTTCTGTCTCTTTAGAAACCCATAGAAGGCCCAAGCTGCATTTTTGGCACTAACACTTTCTTGTAATTTTTAGTTATTTTTCCTCTGTTAGACTTAGCTGGTCTTTGACATCTTTATGTTCATCATCCTATCAAGCAAAGCACTCTGTTACTCATACATATTTAGGAGATGATATTTTATACATTTATTTGCACAAAGCATGACCAAAGACAAGACTTCACTATTTCCAGTGGCTCATATCAGCCCTAAGGAGGCAATAAAATTGCCTTGCTTCATTTACTCAGAGAATTTATGTACTTGTCCTTAAAATGTATTAAGTACACAACAAATTAATTTGCAACTAGATAATTTCATAAGTGACTAGTGTGTATTTCTTGCATTTATAATTTTATATTTACTTGCAATTGGAATAACAGAAAAAAGAATTGCCATATATCACTAGCTTTTCAGATCATGAGAAAACTGTACCTTAAATTGCATTATTGGCTATGCACAATAAACATCTAATGCAGCATTCTCACTTTAAATGTTCAGGTCTGTAAAAAGATATTTTTGCATTTCCATTTGTATAAAAATGTCATTGGTGGTTTATACTCCGTGAGATTCCCTCAATACAACAGGAGAATTATTTGGGTGTCCCTGATTAATGCTAACTGGCAGAATACACACAAATTCCTTGTTTGTTAATGAAAAACTCCACAAACCCTTTATATTTCAAAATCCTAAGCATATAAAGGTTTCAAAATATGATTATGTGATCATTTTTAAATAACCAGTATTTTACCTTGTCCAGGCTTCTTTGGTTTTCATTATAAAATATACTTTACATTTAAAACTATAGGTACCTCAGTTATTCCAAATGTTCTATTCCTGTTCTTAAGTCACCTTTTATATAGCGTCCTGATCATAAATAATTTTAACTTCATTTTACCAAAAAGAAAAAAAAAGCTTTTAGCATAAGGCAGTTTATACTTCAGAAAAGTTTTGTTTGTTACATAAAGTGGGTTGACTTCTAAATGGTTTATCTTACATAAATTCAAGTCTGGAAGCATAGAAATACAAACACATCCTGATTCCTCTGAATGTCACGAACTCAGCAGGAGAATAAAGTGACAATCCATCCTCCAAACTTGTATTTCATTAGTAGCTCTTCAAATAAGTGTTACACATTAGAAACTGAACTAATAGAAAATACTAGTGAAGGGTGACATCCCTCAAATCTCTCTTCAGCACTCTGATTTTGTCCAATATTGTCAATTAAAATCTCCACAGTTCCTGATGGTTGAACAGAGAAATACATCGTAACTCCTGAAGAGTTTAAAGTTTTATAATCTGAGATGATACTCAAACACAACCAAGGAAGACAAGTATTCTGTCAATTATTTTCTCTAGCACTAACGACTGAACAAGAAAAAGCTATGCTCCAATTAAATATATGAGAGCCTGGGATTATTAATAATGATACTTTGGCTCTGACACTAGCTCCTTTTTTTCAGCTGGTATAAGTCAGCTTGATGTCACTACCTTTCTTGGAGGAAAAAAAGGGGTTAATGCCAATCTTGGACTGATGTCTTTTCAGAACCGTCAAATACATTTGCAACTTCTCTTAATTCTGAAATACGCATTGTCTGAGGTTATCAAAACATAATAAGAACAACTCCCAAAATTATGTCAGAGTTATTTCTCCTAATGTCTAGCTCAAGTACTGAACAAATCAAATCTGTGGCTCAGAAACCCTTCAGAACACCGGTCAGCTTGGGGGCACTTAGGACAGACAGGAGATGGAGCAGCAGAATACGAGCGAGGCACAGATGTTGCTCCCTGCTGTGAAGTGAATGGCAAAAGATAACCTGCTTTCACATTTGCCTAAGTATAACTAATAAACTAAATAACTCCATCTCCTCCTAGCTCCCTGGGGTCGCACAGCTGGAGATCTGCAACTGGAATGCAGAACTGTCACACGCGGGCAGACCTGGCTTGCTGCTTCCAGGAATCAAGGGAGAAATGGAATCAGGATGTCCCTGAAGCACTGGGAGATGGTCACTGCTTAGCATGACCATTTTAATGGAAACTAGAGAGGTATGCCATCTTCTACTATAACAACACAGAATAATGTCACGCTGTATGCTCTTATCCTACACAGACACACAGCAAGCAAAAACTGTGCACAGGATTCTCTCTGGGAAAGCAACAGCAAGTATAAACAGGCATTTCAGAGCCCATATCTGACCCAGCAGGGTATGTTAATCTAATCTAGCCGTGCTCATAAGAATCCAATGCACATTCCAAAATACATTTAATGTTTTTCATGAACAAATTAAAAACTCTATTTTAAGTCTTTTAACCATTTAGTGTTTATCAAAACCACTTTCATAACAAAGTGGCTTCAGCTGCATTCCACAATAACAAAGTAAAGAGAAGCTTTAGCAATCCTCAGACTCTAAGATTTGAAAAGCTGATGGTAGAGCAATAAGTGATACAAGCAAAAATGCTTGAGAAACAGCTCACACCGTCTGATTTAATTGGGTTATAGAATTAAGTCGTGCCAGGAAAGGATTTCAAACTTTGCAGTCATTTTAACAGCCATGGATAGATAGTTTAAAGGCCATCAAAGTGGAAGCTCATGATAAAATGAGTCATAGAACTGAAGCTGCCAGAAAATGTGAAGAGCATACATAATAAGCACCTACTATTTGGTATATACTGTACAATCGATTGTTGATTGCACCACTCTAAAAAGCCATAACAGAAGAAATAAATAAAAAAGTAGAACCCTTCAAAAGCTTTTGTCTGAGTTACAAAATTGTTACAAAACTATCTCAGTGCTCAGCTTTATTCTTTCCATTGTAGATGTGGGATTATCTCAGAGTTCATCCTATTTAATTGATTTTTTTCTTATTTATTTTAGGATAATGTTTTAATTTGGTGAGCAGGAAACAGGAAGTGGGGCTAATGGCCAACCAAAATGCAATTTAGACTAAGAAATATTTCAGATTGAGTTGGTTAAAAAGCTAGTAACATAAAATATATGGCCTATATTTGGCTCTGTATGATGAAAAAATAACAAGTAACTTCAAACCTTCCCTCACTGAGGAGAAATGGCATAAACTTGCTTCCCTGCTAAGCGATAATACAATTTAGTGATCATTATCTACTACCCCAAGATACCTCCTGGGTGCTGGGAGCTGGCCTGAGCAAAACATAAAGGTTCAAATTTCTTTGTTTCATATTTAATCCACGCTCATCCTTTTTTAAAAAGACAAGCTGTGAGTGAAGGATATTTGGTACTGATCAAATGGGGACTGCTGAACTCTGTGACATCCCCTCAGTGAGCCCATTCTCTGACTCAGCTCCCAGCAAGGGAGGCAGGGAGGAGGAGGAGGGAGGGACTGGACTCCTTCAGTAGCTGGTGTGCTTTGCCCACCAAGTGTGCACAAACAAGCAATATATAAATAAGAAATAATGGACAGAATACATTCACGTGCCATGAGGTGTTTTAGCATGCTCAAGTTACCTAACGTTCTCTTCTTTTACAAAAAGTTCCTGTGTGAGAAGGCTACAGGAGACCTGCTTTAGAAGCAAATTTGTGCAAAGTGCCAGAACTTTTAACCCCCTGGCAGGGGGACATGCAGGCATGAAGCCCTGCCCCTGTTCTACCGCCTTCTGGAGACAGTTCAGTCCAAAGACAAACTTCTTTTTCTTTGACCTAGACATTTTCTTTAAATATACCAGAACTATGTCTCACTCTCCCAAACAGAAAGAAATCTTGTCCTTAAACAGCATGCCTTTTTGTGGTTTTGTGAGAACAGTCAGCTATTTTGAGGTTAAATCCATGCTCTTAGTAGTTATCTGCAGCACAATATCTATCCTGGGAATGCATTTGAGCCTTGAGGATGAGCTAACCTCTCTGCCAAAAAGGATGAGCAAGAAAGGCCATGTGCCATAAAACCACCTGTAGCAGGGCTGGGCTCACGTGAGGCAGATCCTGAGAAAAAGAGTGAGTGCCTGTGGGAAGGCAGGGGAAGGGGAAAGGGAAGAGCAGCAGCAGAGTCATACTCAGCTGTGGCATCGTCCAGCTGCCCGGGCAGTGCATCAGAGCACAGCCACCCTCAGCCAGGAGATGCTGTGGGAATGACACATGAGGTGTCAGCACAGGACCAGTGCTGGGGCTGCACTATTGACCACGGGGTGATGGATGGTGCAGCACACGTGGGATGAGGGCTGGGCAAGCTGTGCCACCCAGCACAACCACCACCAGCCACACTCAGCCGGGAAGCCCTGGTTTGCAAAGTAGGTTAAGACCACCCTTGCCCTGCCAGAGGCTCTGGAGATGCTGCATGTGCAGGTCCTAGGGCTGGGAGCCTGTGCAGAGAACGGTGCTCTCCACCACAGCCCCTGCTGATTCAGGCAGCACCTTCTGCTGGGGCCACCCCAAGCATGTCCAGAGACAGGTGCTGCCCTCAGGGGTACTTCTACAGAGGGCACAGACACACAGAGCTGCACCAGCCCCTGCACACGCCAACCACGCTTCCTCTTCCCCTGACAGAGACAGTTTGGCACCCACAACACCTTAGTATTCAGCATTTACAGGTGGTTTGCACGGCAGAGAAATCACCCCTTTAACCTCCATTTCTTGCTCGTACGTAGGTGAGGCCTGCTGGGCATTTTTCCCAGGTTGCCCGAGCACACCTTCAGCCTGGGAATACCAATGGCAGCAAAGCTGAGCAGCAGTTGCTCCAGCAGGGTGCTGGCCAGGCTGCTCCCAGACTTTTGTGCAGGTGCATCCAAAACCTGATGTGCTCAGAGGGTCTAAAAGAACACTGCACACAGAGCACTGTATGGCTCAAGTCCCAGCTCTCTAAGGTTTGGAGGTATCACGTTTGGATAATCCAGGAAATTTTCTCTATTATTCACAAGCATCAAGGATCATCACCCTATTCTGAACAACTACTTTCCAAATCACTGTGGTTTATTTAATTGAATTTGAACTGTTCATGTAAACAAAAAGGGGAGTAAGAAAGATATTTGAAGAAATCAAAGGAATGAATCAACCACAAGACCACAGGAACTGAGTATTTCCCTTGATGGTTGGGGAGTTCAATACAATTTAGATTATATTCAGTAAGTAAAACTTTGGCTCGTGATATTAATGGGCTCATAATAGCTTCCTTTGGGATATATATTACTTCCACTTCTGTTAAAACTTCCTTTGATAACTTATTCATCATTTTGCCTTTTAAGAGTTAGTGTGTTTCTTGACACATTTAGTATGCAAGTCCTCCTGGAAAAAGGTTTTTGACCTTAGGTAATTTGAACTCTCATGATTTATTGTGCCAAAATTAGAGAGGGTAATTTCAATTGTACTGTTCAAAAAGATCAAGGAAACGACAAAAGAAGAAATAAAAAATCATCATTAACAGAGACTATAATCTCACAATAATTTGGGCTTCATGAGAATATTCTAATTTAACTATTAATAGTATAAAAATAGAGCATGTATATAAAGAATGCTAATAATGGAAAGATATTGTGGTAATAAAGAAAACTATGCAAACAAGACAACATGGCAATACTCAGCGTTACTGAGCATTTTACAGTTATATAGATATTTCTTTTCTAGCTATTAATTCTGACAGTAATTCATGTCAGTAATCATATGGTTTGAAAAATTGCTGTCCCTTCTTGACACATTACTTAGAGAAAATGAGGGTCAGTGGAGAAATCAAAACTGATTATGAAATTTGCACACACTTACTGTGTTTTAATATATCAATCTATAAAATGTTTATGATTTTATCTATGATATGCTACTTCAAAAATGCCTCCAAGTGCATACACATAAATAAAAGAAAAGCTCTTTAAAAAACAGGGAGACAGAGAATGAGAGACATCAAAACAACCCAAATCCCCAGAGCACAGGGGTTTATAGATAAAAGTCACTGTTTTGCACTATATAAAACAAAGAAATTGATAAAATCAGATACTTGATGGACAGGCAGGTAAAATTTATTTTAAGGGAAAACAAAGAACATCCATTTTTGAGCTTCCCCGTGGAAAGACCCTTTTACAGAATGACTTGAAGTGAGACGTTTATTTCACAGCAACTACCTAGGCACAGCACCTTCCTTATGTGAAATGCAAGATAATCTGTACAGTGGGGAGACCTGGAATGGTCTCATATGGCAGAAAATGTTTATTTACAAAAGAAAAGGTTTTATAACAGAACCAGTGAGTCACGACATAGGTTACCTAGTGGTAATTTTACTACACATTTCAAAAATAAACCAAAAAAAAATTCAAAACTCTTGAACAAGTAGAAACACAGCCACACACCCACCTCCCCATCTCAAAATAAAGGATTAGGAAACACCACTGTATTACCATCATATCCTTCTGCATGCCAATACTTTCAGGTCTCATTCAGACTGCAAGCAATTAGTCGTGGAGGGGACACCACCTGTGTTTATTTAGGTTTGATGAAATAGCTGAGGGTAGCCTGTTAAAAGCATTTGCAACACCTCCATCCTTATTTTGGGGGTGAGGGGGAATAGGAGAAATAGTGACAAATACAATTTTCTGTCTCTAGTGTGGGGTGCCTCCACAACTGCATTAAAATAAGGCTTCCAAACTAATGAAAAACATTATTCTCCCCTGAAAATGGGAATGTGTAATTCTAATATTCCTAACGCCAACATTCCTCTCCTGAAAAGGCCCAACAGTAGGTTAGCAACAAAGGCTAACAATACCTGCTTAGAGTTTTTCAGATGGAGATTTCACATCATTTGCTACTATCACCATCTTCTTATGTGAATATACTCCACCCCCCCCCCCCCCCCCCAAAAAAAAAAATTCCTGGTAATNCAAAAAAAAAAATTCCTGGTGATATCACTTTTTTTTCATAATTAACCTGAGCGTTAAAGTGCAAGGCACTTGAATGTTCCAAATATTGCTATAGGACAGTTGGGACTTCTAAACTCTGAAACTCTCGTTGTGTCTGTCATCCAACATGGACATTTTCTACTTCTCATTCAAAGAGAAAATACAGCTTCTGGCATAGGGCATCTTGTAATAGGATTGCAAAAGTTATCTGATTAAATCTCCTATACAGTTTGACATCTATAATAGATTTCCACTGATCTAAAAATTAAATTTCAGAACTTGGTTGTTCAAAGAATGCAAGGAAAGGATGGGGGGGAAAAAGGTCCCTGTCCCAAGTACTTTATAGAAATCTGTACTTTCAACATCTTTGATATTCTTGGCTCCACTGAAGACTATTTCTATGCATTATAGTCTGTATTTGATTCTGAAGGCAACAGAATTTTTTGATCTATACTTTGCAAATCTTTATCCCTACTGTAGTGCATAATCCATGCATTTTATTAGCTCAGCAAATCAAATATCTATTTTGCTCTACTGAAGCACATACATCAACAGTTTAGATACCTTACTGAACACAACCACGGAAGAGAACATTCCTAGCTTTTTGACTTGTTCTGAAAAATATATCCAAAGTTAGTCCAACAAAGATGGTAGTTAATTACCAGACATCACTGAATCTGGGACTTGGAGCTGTTTGAAATTACCACTTTGCATAAAGCCTACAGGAACATTGTGATAAAACACATGTGCCTGTCACAGGGCACGTCCTGCACTGCTTACAGGAAAGATTAGGGGTTTTTTAAATTTCAGAAAAAAATCAAATGTTGTTTGTACATGTGCTACAAACTTTTAAATTACAGTACTTTATGTCTACATGACTCAAAAGACTTGAATACTGTTCAGTGCAAACTCCTACTGTAGCATATCATACCATCCCTCATGTGTATTAGATTAGAGGCTCAGGAAATTCAGATTTTCAGACAGCATTTAGCATGTGAGCATATACATAACTTAAAATAGTTATATATGTGCAAATGTACACTAATCAGTGCACTATCACTCTTGTGGGCTTTGGGTATTTTTGGCTGAGGTTTTTTTTGTTTGTTTTCTGAAGTTATTTCTTCTCTGCCTTTTTATTCTTCTGGTTTGACCACTAATCTATGCTCAGCCCTTGTTTTGTTTAATATCCCCACAAGGATCTTAAATATCTGTTGCAAAGCAGATATTGCACAGATATTAACATGGAGGCAGAACTTTTCTTTCCTGGCTGATGGAATTCACATGATGGGGTAAGATACAGTCCCTTAACCCTAGCTCAAGCAGTAGAAGGAGCTGGAAGCAATTTCCACACTATAATCCCAACAAAACAGTTCCTGTTGCTAAGGAAGATGTTAGAAAAAAATTCTTCACTGAAAGAGTGTTTGGGCAATGGAATCGTCTGCCCAGGGAGGTGTCACCGTCCCTGGACATGTTTAAAAAAGGACTGGACCTGGCACTCAGTGCCATGGTTTAGTTGATGAGGAAGTGCTGGGTCACAGGTTGGACTTGATGATCTCAAAAGGCCTTTCAACCTAGCTCACTCTGTGATTCTGTGAAAGCACTGTGCTCTTGCTTGAGAAAATCCTCACAAGCAGATTTGTAGTCCAAACAAGAATTTTTTTTCCTCCTTTCCTTTCTGCAGTCCAGCAGGGACTCTCCAGACCCTCATTTACATCAGTCTCAAAACTTTGTTGCACCTGTTCCATATCTTTCAAATATGCTTAAGTATCTGAATATCTAGTATTCCAGAGAAGATTTGGCTTTACCTCAGCTGAACAAAGTTCAGCTGATACATCTGTGTTTTTCACAGTTGCAACTTACAGCTGGCCCCTAGCCAATTTCCAATTAATTAATGCTCCAAAGGCCTTCTGTTCCTCTGGCTTTCTCAGCTGAAGAATTCCTGGCTGATTGCTGAAATTTTTGTTTTTACTTAAGTGCATAGGTTTGCACTTTGGTATTATAGCTCATTTGCTGCTTTTCAGGCCTAACAAATCATGTTGTCAATAGATTTCAATTGCACACAATCGTTTTCTTTTAAAAGCTGTGAATAAAAAACCAAACCCCGAATGCTTATTTAGTTAGTTTGAGCTATATGTAATTGCAACACCCAGACCAACTCCTGTCACCTCTAGAATGTTTAAAAATCACTCTAGTCCCTAGGGAGAGGCTATCACCCCAGTTCAACTGCTGGAGAGAAAGTTATGTCCAGTCCTCTGTGCCAGACATTCCCACACCCCAACAGCTTCAGCAGCACATGGGAGGGAGGAAATGAAGTATTGCTTGGAGTATTCAGTGAATGCTTCATCCAATAAGAAAATGAATTAATTTTTCACCACAGACCCAATCTAAACCATTAAAAAAAAAAAAAAAAAGTTTGTGTTCATCTAAAGCACATCAGAACTTAAAAGCACCTATGAGAATAAAAGAAGTAGTTGTTTCCATGAAGGAATAGGCTTTTATAGGTATTGGGAGCATTATTCTTAGAACTGGATTGAGGCTGAACAGAAAGATACAGTATAAGGTCCTGTACAAAGCATTATTTGTCAGAACAATATTTGTGTAGCTCTTCTAACCAATGTTAGGATTCTGAAAAATTGCTCAAAGGTACGAGGCCAGTCTGGACCATGTGACCCAGTGTCTCATTTCTGTCTTCCTCAGTTCATCAGGTCTGAGTGAAACCTCAGCAACTCTGTAAATCAAGTCTGTGATTTATCTCCATTGTTTTATTTCATTACTCCAGTGCATCAGATATCAGTTGTAATGTTTAACTTGCAAGTGAAAAGAGAAAGCAAAAATAATCACTTGGAGAAAGACAAGCTCCACATCAGCGGCTTGGTGTTCAGGCAAAGTTTAAAAGCCCTTGAAAATATGAGCCCCACACCTGCCCTGTGCTGCTGATTCATGAGCAGCACACAGTGAGTGCATGGTTTGCCTGTTCATAGTACAGCATGGAGGTGATGCCATCACCTAAGGGTGCCTTCAAAGAATGTCTGTGGGCTGACTCGGTCTTCCAGGTTTTAATCCTTACATCCATCCCCTCCATACCCTACATTTTCCTTGTTAACAACATCTTGGGGAAATAGTTTTTCTTTTAGATAATTTATTTTCTGAGGTTGAAGTAATTTTCTGCTATGTTATGTTCATGATATAGTCAAAACCTAGGACACCTGAAAGACATCACTAAGTGATATGTTGTCACAGAAAAAAAGTCTTTTCCTGGTGACATCATGATGATCTGACATGTATGACTTTTTCTCTGCCTGCTCTTGTTTATTTTCTCTTATTTTCTAGTGGCAACAACAATTTCCCTCTTGACAAGCCTTTTTTCCTCTGCAGGTGCTACTTTTGCCTGTCTGCTTTTCTGCTCATGTTGCCCATATTATTCCAGCTAACACTATGGTAGCTGCTGCTCACTTGATTTTAAAATGCTTTCTAATACCTCAGTAACATTTTGTTCCTTAAAAAAAAACAACCAAACACACAAATAAAAAACAAATCCCAACAAAAACAAACAAAACAAACAAACCTGCAAAACTCCCCCAAAAAACTGAAAAAATAAAACCAAAGAAAGAAAGCTTATGACCCATGTTTAATCTCAATTAAGAATTTAATCAATATCTAGAAAGGTTTCAAAATACTACACTAATTAAATAATAAGGGAAGGCTGAAAAGTGTGGCTGATCTGATGCCCACTGAAGCCATGACAGGCACACTTGCTGTCCTCAGTAGGCATCAGATCAAGTCTTACTTGAGTGCCAATGTTTCAGCAGTTCTGCGGCTTAAAATTTAGTACTTTTCTAGAGAAGTGACTCCACTGTCATTTTATGACATAAAACTTTGCTAGCATTTCAAGGCTGGTCACAAAATCTTCAGGACTGAGAAAGCAAACATATTTTCTAACAGAATATCTGAGTTCTGCAGCCAATATGGAATGGTTTTTAGCACACTGAAGAACTTGGGTGTTACCCATTAATGAATGCTACACTGAAGTCCTTCATTTGTCCTTCTACTAAACCATATCACAGATGTCAGTTTACAGTTTCTGTTCATTGTCAGAATTACAGCTTTAAATTAAACAAAATATAAAACAGTTGGATTTCTAGTTCATTAATTGTAGTATTTATTTGAAATATGAAAGGAAGCTGATGATTTATATTTGCTAATCAAAACTCTTGCACCTTCTTGTACCTGTTTAGGCATTACATTTCTATTATTGCTGTTGACTTTTTGAAAACCCTTTTTATAACAGACAAATCTAAATGAATAAACCTATGTTTTGTTCTGCAGTTTTGTTTGTTCCAAAACACCTTTTAACCCTGGTCTTCCAATCAGAGAAGCTCAAAATCTACCATTAATTAATCTTCTATTGAGATATTTTTCTTGGTTGAGAAGAAAACCATCATTCTGAAGATTAGATTGAGCCAGTTTCTTCAGTAATAAGTTATAACTTAATGCCATCTGAACTCCAAAAGATTAATTCTTAATCAACCTTTTCACACTTCCACGGTGCGATTGGTTTTACTAAAATCTACTACAAATAGGATTCACAAAAAAATCCTAATAATTTGTCCTTAATATAAGGTTATAAAATGCTCAGGTTTGCCTTATTTCCCTGCTAACCAGCCATTCAGAATTTATGCAGGGGAATACGCAATTCAGTCAGATAAAGACAAAAGTCATCTGAGAAAAGTGAAGATGAAATATCAGCCTCAATGTTTTTCCTGAATGGAATAAGCATTAAAGCCTAAAGAGTTATTACCATACGATAAAAAAATCCTTTCTTTTACTTTAATCCCTTGCTATACTGCTCTAAAGAAATGCTACTGAACCACAGATGCTTTAAGCAATGTGAATTTCAGTATGCTTGTAATCATTTATCAAAAGCTGAGCTTTACCCTCAGTACTGAGCCAAAGGTCCTCCCCTTTTACTGCCAAACCCGTAACTCTCTAGGCATTAAGCACAGCCACAACACCTGCTTTTCTTTTATAATTAGTCTGCTCTTAATGGAAAACATTAATGACATTAATTTACTTGTGTAAAATACTGTATTGTATTCATATGAAATCTAACAATAGCTCAGGATCAGTACATTCACATTTTAATGGAGTTCCTTACATGAAGAATCACCTACATTGGCTGAGATTTCTTTTTGCTCAAAACATCAATGTGAAGATTTTTTTTTTTTTGATAATTTTAGAATGCTTCATTCTCCTGACCAACTTAATTTTGTTTTTATTTTACAAAAATGGTGTCAAATTTAATGTCAAATGTTGCTGCAAAGGTTAATTTCCCACATCTAGTAAGGATGCATAAGTGATCATAAGATGACGATTTCAAAATTATCTGCTAGATAACAATTTTTAAATAACTTGTGAATACTGCAGGTGATAAGGTTGCAATAAATTGTTACATGCAAAGATATTGAAATATTTTCTGTGTAAGAGTTGCATTAACTATTGGTTTGAGAGTGTAAATGAATTCATGTAGAATGTTCAATTTACCTGATAAATAAGTGTTCCTCTGTAAATTCCTCTGAGAATTGCCCCATCCAAAGCAGCAGAACAGCACAAAGTCCAGCCCCAATTTTACCCAGAGTCAGGCCAATCCCCTAGGAAAGGGTAAATTTGTGAGACGATTTCTGAGAGCCAGCTGGCCTGAACACAGTCCCTGAGAGATGGGCCCAGAGGTGCCAGCTGTAGGCTGAGATGATCATGGTAGGCTTAAGAAAAAGTCAAATGTTATGTTTTGCCTTTGCTGAGTTATAACATAGGGGCAGACACATGGGAGGCACAGACCATTTCTGAAATGATGTGGTACACTAAAAAAGCTGACTAGTCAATATGTTAATCTTCACTAAATCCATCGATTTCAGAGAATTGATTGATTGGTACTGGGAATTCATAGTGATTAATCACTGCTAGCACAATAAGGTGCTTGGTCTGGAAGTGTAATCTGAATATTTTATTACATGGATGAGCTTGAGGATGTGCTCAGAAACACCTACAAGAAGCAGCAGAGCACAAACCATGGATACACCCAACAGCAAAGCTACTGTAGGCAGAGACCCTGGGGTGGGGGGACAAGAACAGCCAGCACACTCTTATGAAGCCAGGGGTGGCACAGGGCAGAGTCCTGTAAAGTTCCCAGACCTCACTGGTGCACAAACAGATGGAGAACACTTTCCTCTCTCCACCATACGTGTTTTAGCAAAGGAGCTGGGTGGGAGCTCTTCCTTCCCCTGTGACCCTTACGAGGAGAGATGGGGACATGTCCATCTCTCCCACTCCATGTACTCTTGGGCAGGCCACCAGAGTGTACAGCTTCCCACTCTCTTTCATTTTTGATATTAAAACTAAATATTCCTTCTTTTTCCTCCCCAAAATTGGGTGAATAACATATGCAGTTCTCCCCAGATGAACTCCACCCCCACACCTCCATCCCCCTCCCTTTCTGGCATCTTGGCTTTATTCTATTTCCTTCTAATATTGCTTTCTTTGTTTTAGTAGCTTATGACAACGGTAAAATAGACAAACACATTTTATTCTCATAATGTTCTAAATAAAAATATTCAAATTATCTGGAGACTCATGTGTTTTAAAAATAACTATTAATCAACTTAATCTCAGTAAGATCAGGTTGTGTAAGTCAGAAATCCCCCCCAAACCAGCCCTTTTTTTAGATTGTCTAGAGAACAAAATGAATTGCAGATAACCTCTTTTGGCTCATGCTGGATACAGATCACATTCATACTTTTATCTTGCAAGTTGAGTTACTCAATACCCCAGATCTTTCCACCAAACATTGTACCTCCAAGGCTCCCCTGACTAACCCCAGATGTCTGTCAGTTGTCAAGACAACAGTTATTGACATGAAGTGTAAGAGCCTCTCTCAGAGCTTGGATTTTCCATCAATCAACACAAGTAAGAGGCAGGAACATGTATATGACATTTTCAAGACACATTCCCCTTGAGAACTTACTGTTCTTTCACATTTTAATTTCATTTTCAATGACCTAATTGGTTTTGGTCCTTCTGTGTACAGGCAGCTCTTTGAAATGCTTTTATGAATAGCAACATAAAATTTCTTCACCATTTCAGGTTGACTTATTATTGCTAATAGATAATGGGATAAAATGAAACATTCAAATTTCCATACCTCAAGATAAAAAAAAAGAAATTTTCAACTCTTCCTCTAAAATTCCTAAATAATTTCACATGTTGCTACTTTAAATTTGGTTACCTGTAAATTCTTGTTGATTCTCTCAGTGAGGAGTGTCTAAGAAAAGTACCATCTGAAAGTAACTGATTTTCTTTATAATTCTGAAAGACTATAAAATGAGTCAATAATGTGTAAGCAGTTTCTGTTCTCACATGATAATGTTCAACTTTATGCTTCATGAAAATATAAAACACATATTAATGCCAGAAACAAATTACCAGTGAATATTGTCAGGAGTCTGTCAGCCATTCTGCAGTTTTCTATGAGCTGCTTCTTTCAGTTTGGTTCCTCTGAGCCCTTTTTTGTTTTCTCTAAAGGGTCTTTTTAATACAGTTTTTTTTTTTGCAAGTAGAATATGAAAAAGTCCTTATCTTCATAGCACACCTATTTTAATCTCTTTGATGCATGGTAATCCAATATGCATGTAACCTGGGGCTGCTTTCAAAAAAGATCTGCAAATGATAAGAGCTATGTAATTCAGCATGACAGAATTTAAAAAGGGCATTTGCAAGGCTATTTACGAGAAGAGCAGAAACTAACCTTTCATCTTGGTCTTGTTAGTATGGATCAAGATGGTTAGATGTAGATTGAGTAATTCTATATTTGTCAATCAACAGCTTCACTGGAGCTGCTTTTAAATTTTCAGTCTAGTTTGTGAGCACTTAAAAGAAAAGCTGTAATAGCTCACGCCATAAATTCAGTAACTATATTTCTATACAGGCATGTACATGTGTACATAATGTATAGCTACTAAAAGTTCCCTCAGAGCAAGACACATCAAGAAGTTTGCCAGTGAAAACAGCAGTGTTGCTTTTATAGAAGAAAAACTATTTCAAAGAGTATCCAGAGAATTAGTGTCAACAAGAAATGCATCAAATCAGTTCTGTTCCTTCCCCACGTTCCTTCCTTCTTGGTTGCATGCAGACTGCTCTGCCACTGCATGAAGGAAAGCTTCAGTGTTACACTGACCCCAACAAAAGAGCCAGACAGTCACTGTTCAAGCACTTGGAGAGGAGCAGTTCTCTCACAAAATAAGCGAGGAAGCAATTAAGCAAGGTCTACAAGGACTGAAATCTGTACAAAGAGGCAAACTGATGGGAACTGCAGGACTCCTCCTCACCTGGGGAGAATCTTCAGGGGGTTTCAAAATCTGTAACTGATTTCTAAAAGATCCAGTCATCCTGTTAACACTCGGGATGTGATACCACAGAATCTATAAGGTTGGAAAAGGCCTCTGAGATCATCAAGTATAAAGTTTGACCAGACAGCACATGTCACGAAGTGCCATGTCCAGTCTTTTCTTAAATACCTCCAGGGACAGTGACTCCACCTTATTTCTAATAGGAAAAAGGAGGAGGTTTCAAAATAGAATTTCTGACAAGATCAGGAAGGAATCTTTTCCTCCCTTCACTGGCAGCAGTGCCAAATCAGCTAGAGGGCTGTTTGGTTGTTCACACCAAGCACAAAGCATCCCTCGCAAATATGAGTCAAGGCATTTTAAGCAATAAACAGAGTGGGCTAAAAGGCAACTCTGAAATTTTGAAAAGAGGGAAATTCTGAAAGAAATCTCTTAAGGTTATCTTGATGTTTCCACTGCTCCTACAGGAATATGAGCTGGTACTGCTCACCATAGCCGTAAGTGGGACACTGCCTGTTCATCGCCTACAGGTCACATACTTCAGTAGCACATAACAAATAAGATCTGTTCTGCTGTTATAAAAACAATGAGTCTCAAGGTCATCTCCCAGTGCAGACTTCCCCTTCAACAGTCATGTTTCTTCTCTTGGCTGAGGAGGAGTAAGAAGAAATGCAACATAACATTTACTGTACAAGTGGTAGGGTATCTGGAGAAACAGTAGCACCAAACCTAGGCAGGAGCAGGAGACAAACTGGATTCAAAAGTGTCAGGGACCTGTGCCCAACACAGGAGACACGGTACAACCAGGCAGGATACGACTGTCAGAAGCTGCAAACTGCATTCATTATCTGCTCATGCTTGCAAAGCATCTTGTGCAGGCAAGGCAGGGACCTTGGATGTCCTGGCAGGGAGAATGGCTAGCCTTGCGCTTCCTACTTGTTTCTCACCAAGAGGACTCACTAGTACATCCTTACATCTTACACTCCTAATCCTCAACTGGCTGGCACTATTCGGGCAGGCTTAAACAAGAAAACTTATTTCTGGGCTGTAATTCTTAAAACTGCTATAGCTGGAGTAACACAAGCTTTTCTTCCTTGCCAGCACAGTAAAACCACCCTTTATTTCACTTGGCTCAATGACTAAAAGATCAAGACTAACGTTGCCAGCAGTGACTGCCACTTGGGCATGATGTATTGTAGGGTACTACAACCCTGGTCAGCAAAGGCAGATCAAAGCTTTCTGCCCTGTAGGTGTAAGCTTAGAATGGGAAATGAGACAAAGGTCTGTGTTCAGATTGATTCTCGAGCAAAGAAATGAATTAAAGGAATTTGTGGAAGGCAGTGTTGTTTGAAGGACTGTTGTATGGGTGGGACATAACTCAGAAGAATTTTAGAGTACCTGCTGGCAGAGGTGTTTCTCTCCAGCTGGTTCTTCCTCCTCAGGACCCTTCTTTTCCCCCAGTTTTTTATCATGGACATCCTCCCTTAACTGTCCCCCATTCCTGGACGTTTCCACGACTGGTCTAGATGGATTTTTTCTGTTCAAATATGACAATGTGATCCTCAGGTGTAAGCCACAAATGATAACCCTTTGCTGTCCTTACGAAGGGGCCCACGCTCACCCTTTGTGGCTGTGCATTGCTAGGCAGAAGAGAAAAGGAAAGGAGCAAGAGCAGGACTGGCTGAACGGTGGGAGCAGGAGATGGCCAGGCTGCAGCTCCAGCTGGGGAACAGCAGTGTGGAGAGAGACCCTGGCACAGGATTGCCTGGAGTCCTTTGGCAAGGCACTGCCCTGCCCGAGAGCCTTGCGAGGCCTGGGCAGAGCTCAGCCTTCCTGCTCCCTGCCAGGGCTCAGCCGCCTGCTCAGCAGCAGCAGCAGCCCAGGGATGCTGCAGGGGTGCCTGGCTTTGGGGGAGGCATGAACAGAGGACATAGCCAGACCAGCTGTGCCTGGGTGAGCTTTTGGCAAAGCAACAGCTGCTAGAGAAAGAGTTTGAAAATGTGGTGCTTTGGAGGTAAGGACAGGCAGCTCAGCCACCCCTCAGCTCCTCCTGTGCTGAAATCATCCAGCCCTGTGCCTTCAGCTGCTCTTCTTCTGTAGAGTCTATGTTTCATGAGCAAAAGTTTGAGTTTTAGACAGTTGGAAGAGGTGAGACATCTTGCCACAGATGCCAAGCCAGAGGGAAGCAGAGAGCAAAGGACATGACTCAGGATTGTCATTTTTCCTTTAGAAGCTAAGGAAATAACAGAACAGCATCTCTATCAGATACAAGTATTACAGTCTTAAACAGGGAATTAAATGACAAAACCATCAAAGTACAGAAGAATCAGCAAACCCTATAGCTCCCTGGACTCCAGAAAGCAGCTGGTTCAAACCTTCAACCACCAGGTATCTTTTGTTTTCCCCAAAGACACTGTATTTAAAACTAGTGCATGTCTTCATGCTTTTACTTTCAGACTCTGATTACAGAAAGTTCATTGTTGATGAAACATGTGCCAGGAAGAGTCCGTCTTGAATTTCAGATTCAAGCTTGACGTTGAGAGATTTTTTAGGGTGGAGGAAAAGTTAAAAAAACCACAAAAACCACCAACAAAAAACTTCTGAAAGTTTTTACCTAATACAGAACTTTGCTATTTCTGTCTAAACCACAGAAATGGTTTGTAGGGCAGAATTGCTTTCTGAAGCTTAATGATGTAGCAACAATCCAAGTGCTTTCTGATATTGTTCTACAATAGTAGCAATAGACAAGATTGTGTAATAGCTGTCAAATGTTTTCTTTTTCTCTTCTATTAAGTGCAGTTTCCCTACCAGAATACTGGTAGAACATGCTGAACATCTTTCTTGCACCAGAAGCAGTACTACTACTGAGAAGACATGTCTATCTATAGCCTCATATGAGAAAGCATATCTTTGTGCAGGGTTCTTACCCTGATGATATTTTACAGATGTTTCAAAGTGAATTTCATATAGCAGAAAGTTGAAGCTGTCAGAGATAATGCATTTCTCTAAGCTTTATAGTCAGAAGCAAAATCAAACTTTTTTTCTTATCCATTTAGACATGCAAAGGCCTGGCCATTGCTATACTCTTAATTCAAATATTTAAACACTTAAATGCTTGTTTAGCAACAACCTTAAAGAGTGGCTTCAACTTCATGCTGAGGAAAAGGTTTCTTTTATTGCACTGCACACTCCTTGCTCTAATGTTTTCCAGGTTGTTCGTACAAACTTTTATAATAGAAAGTGTTGGCAGAGTTACAAAAAAAACCCACCCCAACACCAACAACCAAAAAACCAAAACCCATACCAGCAGATGTACAGAATTTGATGTTAACTGCAGTTTAGAGATTTACTTGGAAAGATAAATATGTGGCCTGAGTGGTCCTAGGCACACACTCTACTCTGTGCAATAAACAATAACGAGCCCTTCAGTTGTGCCCTCCCATTTCATTATTTCACTATTTTAGTAATCAGGGACATTTGTGGGGAAAGTTGCAATAAAAACCAGGGAACATAAAAATTTTGGGATACCTTTAGGCTATGCCTAAGTACATACAGGGAGATATACTAAAACTTTAATTAAAATAGTATTAATTACTGAAGGAATAGCTGAATAACTGAGGGATAATGAACATGAAGTAACTGTTTTCAGATGGTCTAACTGGGGCAAATTACTCCCCAGAGAACTATATTGTAGTCACAAAATCAGAACATTACGGATGTTAACATATGAAAAAGGACAAATGAAGGTCTAGTTAACATTGTAACAGCTCATTTTCAGAGCAGCACAGAACACACATTTAGGTAAACCTCATTGCTTAGTACCTTTATGAAGGTTAAGTAAAAGAGGAAGCCATTCAAACCCATCTTCTTTATGCAACTTTAAGTGAAAGGATATTTTAAAAATAACCCGTTGAAGTCAGAAAGAGTGAACACCAGAGCAGCATCTCTGCTCCATCCTATTTTCTTGCCAGTGTATGCAGTTGTATCACTGCTGTTGATTATGGGAAGAATCTGATCTTTGTCCCATTGTATTATGAAAATGCATACTGGACAGAAGGAAAAAATTGCTGAGACCAGAATGCATGTCTTAGGACTAGTGTAGCTCTATAAATGAAGTGCTGCCATAATATAAATAATCTTTTCTGTCCTGATTCCTAGAGCAATGAAACTTACGTGACTGCACTGCCTGTTTCACAGTTTACCTTAATAACTGAGAAATTCTGCTCTTTAATTTTATCCAATTGACAAAAATGTAGGGGACAAAAAAATTCTCAGAGATAATTAAGTTCCTGAAAGTTTCAGGAAAAAAATTGTGCCTGAAAGAGAAAGAAAACTCTAATTAGTGTTTCCACAGATGGGAAAGCAGGTAAGCTCATCTCTGGCTTGCAGCTAGTGACTGACTAATCTGCACCCTGGAAATGGCAAACCATCCAGCACACAGATAGCTCCAGACAAGCACTGGAGAAAACAACGTTATTCACTGAAGCTGAAGAATAAAGGACACACACGGGTAGGAAAATGGCTTAATTACTGTGTGTGAAAAACATTGCGTTAAAGCCACACCCCTCATTAGTGACATTCTGTATAGTAAGTAATTAAGCATCCAGCTCCCATACTGAGAAACTCCCAAGGATATCTAAACTTTCATATAAAATGCATTATAGACACACAGCAGCTAAGCTTCCCTTTGCAGTGATAAAGCCTCCATTTACACAGCTCTTCCAACACTACACCTACGGCTCATAAAACTTCTTCAGGCCAAAACAGCTTCTTCTAGTGTTGCTAAAATACCCGTGCTGGTTCTGAATTAGTATTCCAAAAGTTACATTGGACTTACTCCCCTCCACTTCCCCAACATGTGCATCCTTTTTTCCTTCCATCTTAGCAGGTTTCTAGCTTCTCCCCATCCCACAGTCTGATTCCTTTGATACCTTTCTGAACACCACACTTTTTAACTCAGCAAATGCCATCAGCCCCTGTGCAATTTCTGTACTCTCTCTGCATTAAAATCTGGCAGGTACATCCTCCTTTTGACTTGCTATTTAGCACTGACAACAGAACAGCAACAAACTTCCTGCCCTCAAATCAAGCCCAGCATGACTGAAACCATCTAAGCCTTGCAGTTATTCACAAAATCATATTGTGTCCAGAGCTGCTGCATATTAGCTGCAAAGCCTGACCAGAACCTGAATGGGCAGGGGTGAATTGCAAAGCTTATCTCAGAAAAATATAGACCTCTTTTGAATAGAAGGTTTTCAGAGGCATCCCTGGCAAAACTTGCTCCCTGTTTAATCCAGTGTGCTCCAAAAAAACCCAAAACAAAACAAACCAACCCCAAGAAACCAAGACAAAACAAAAAAACTCTACAAACTTTTCTCATAGTAATAATTCAGCTCAAATTATCCTGGACACACTTGCTGTCTATTTTTCTCCAAGAGTTAAAGTTTTCCAAAATAGGTACTTTCTATACATGCTCTATAATACCCTATAGGTATTTCCTATTGGATTTACAAGTTTTTAGCCATAAAAGTATGTTTTTTAAAGAAAAATCATAGCAGAGTTAAATGACACATTTGCAACCATTTACATTGTCTCTTGTAATTCATGTCTATCGTGAATTGAAATTTTATGGATAATGGGAAACACTTCAGAGAAGCCAAATACTTATTATGTCTATTTTTCAAAGAAATTCCAACAGCAACAAAAAGCCCAGAAAGAAGGGTCGTTCCTTCTTGTCCACAAAACTATGCTGGACAGGTTTGAAGCTGAAAAGGCTCCTTGGCTCTTTTTTGTGGCTGTGCTGTTGGTAGAGACATGAGAAAGTCCAGTGCAGTATCAGGTAACTCCACTGGTATGGTAGCAAAGGAAGAGCTTCCAAAATATTGCAGCTGCCAATTGCAGAGGTATCTCTCCATATGTATGGTAACAAACACCTTTGTGTTCTGCTGACCTCTTCCATGTACAATGGAAATAAAAAGGTGGGAGTGTGTGTACTTACTGGAATACGTGACTCTACACTCAAACTTCCCTGTATTTTATGATAAAAAGTTTTGTAGGGAGGCCTATGTTTGGTTCTTGGCTGGTTTACAATTTGAATTTATTTCCCTTGGAAGGATACTTTTTTCTTTGCTTTCCTCAGTCAGAGCATTCACAGCAGAAATTGACAGCACATTGCAGCCATTCGTGTTTTTACAATTATTTCTACACTGTCAAAACAGAGGCAGCTAAAATTGGGAATTTCAAGGCATCATGGTCTCATGATGCTTTCACAGCCATATTTTCCTGTATCCCTGCCTGCCCTACATAGAGCAATAAAACCAGTAGCACTCTCATAGGGAAGTGCAGATCTCGTTTCTCCAGTGCATCAGAAAAGAAAGAAAACTTGTTGGTACCTAAATACCAACTTTTTTGGCAATATCAAGCTTTGCAGCTGTAATTAGTTACCATGGCCTACTATTGTTGAGGTATGTATGAATTGAAGTGACATAAAATACAAGGCAGACTATGTTAGTAATAAGAATATGCAATTTATAAGCTGCATTCTCTGATAACAGGTAGCTTTCAGAGGCACTAAATGCTATAATGTGTAGCACCAGGTTATTTACAGAATGACACAGCTCAACCCAGAGAGAATAAACACAATTTATAGCCTAATATTTTACAAGCAAACTAGGGCTGCTCAGTGGGACACTATTTCCTAAAAAATCAAGAGTTCATTTGAGGTTATATTCACAGTTCTAAGTGTGTGCATGTATACATAACACGAGCATGACTGCAGAGTGCGTGTGCACGGAGTCGTGAGGATAACAATGTTTTATGTTATCTTATGTTTCTTTTAATATAAGATTGCAATAACAGAAGTGAGGCCTACGTAGGCTGATGACAAGAGCTTTTCAGATGATACAGTCACAATATTTCTTATTCTCCCCACCAAAGCAAGCCATGGAGCATGTTAGCTGTTTTGAAGAAAACTGTTTACATCAGGACACAGTGGGAATTTGGGGACAGTCTTTAACAAGCACTGTCTTGTCCTGCCATTTATGTATTTCTTCTGCTCCAAGTATAGGACCACTTTGCACTGGAAATATATTAGCACATAACTAAGGTAAAATTATAAAAGGAATGGTCTAACACCTTATATTACAGAACTGCCACAGACAAGTGGCAAAGTATTAATTCAATACAAAGTAAATATTAAAGACACAGAGAAAACAGCTCGAGGAATAGATTGGAGGGTACTTTGTAAAATGTGCTGTCAGAAGAGGTTGCAGACAGTTTCTTTGAAGCTAATGCACTCAAGTTTCCCGAGGCTGGTGCAGCCTAAGGCTGGAGCATCATGTGAATGAGACATATTTCTGTCTAATCCTGCTGAAGACAGATAAGTCTGGCAATTGAGACTGTGCGGGCCTGACAGGCAAGGGCAGCAGCTTTGTGATAGCAGGAGATTGATGCTGAAATACCAGCAGTGCCACAGCACCTCTGACAGCAAGGGACCAACACATTAGACAAGAAATTGGAGACAGGATATTTTCCAGTCAAACAAGATGTCTCTTCATGGAAAACATCAAATCTGCCTTGCTAGCAAAGTTCAATATTCATCAGATTGCTGGTATTTTATACTTCCTCCTTTCAGAGCTACAGTAAAATTTAGAGAAATAAGAATGAGACTTCAGTATTCCTCATGCTTCTCAACAAGACAGCACACTCTGTCATTTCTCCCTCAACGGGGAACTTGAAACACAAATCTGAATAATGTTTGTCAAAATTTTCTAGTATTCAGCATATTTAGTGTTGTAAGAGTTATCTTTCACACTTGCTTTATTCATTGAGGCTTGGAACAGATTTAGATAGCTTTGTACAATCTTATCATAATCCACTCCTTTTACCCTCATTTCCTGCCCAGCTCTGTATCAATGACTACGTTTGACATTCTAGACTAGCTCAGACAAAAGCAAAGCTCCCATTCACTCAGGATGGTAATGCACCACAAACAAAAGAAAGGATTAGATCTAGTAACCAGTTTTTTCTTGTCCTGGAAGCAGAGGAGAGGGAAAATGGGAGAGAGTGAGGCCACTTTACAGGAGGAATGATTACTAATTGAAATTAACTAAAGCTTGGCTCTAAAAAAAAAGATGTCTACATAATGATATTGGGCACAGTTTATTTACAACAGCAAAATTCAATCAAATAACCAGAAGATCCTTCAAGTGTTATACCAGGATTCTCAAAAATACCAAACTGACCCAGAAATCTAACTATTTTCAGAAATTTAAAGTACTTCTGAAGAATAGCACAAATCATAAATTTGAAGAAAACCAATCCTAAACACTAAATCAATAGGAATTAAAAAATAGCACTTTTGCAGTCTGCTCTGCTGCTTCCAAGTTTCAGAACTTGAAAGCAGCAGAGCTGAGTTCTGCTTTTTGAGGATCATTTCACTTGGATCAGAAATTACTTTGTGCTGGAACTATTAAACAAATTTGCCTTTATTAACATGAGAATTTCACATGGACTTACATCCAAATCTGAATAAACAGCATCTCCTCATGATTAAGAAGTAGTCAGGAGTCTTATTCTATGACAACAAAATTGCAAAAAGCTGTAAATCTTTCATTTTATTATCTCTCAAGTACACTACATGGTTCACTTTATTAAAAAAAAAAAAAAAAAGGAAAAACCAGCATGCAAAACAGGACTACGCTTCAAATCATAATTATATTCCAGTGTTGTCTGACAGAAACAAATATGATTTTGAGCAAATATATTAAAAATGGGATGAGGGAAAGTCAGAAAATGGAATTGTGTTAATAAAAACAACTGCACCAGAAATAATTTGATATTATCTTATAACTTCATACTTCAAGACATTTCTGCAGAAAACCTTGAGACATAAGCATTGGAAATTCAATTCTAAGCCAACTTTTACTGCTTGCCATTAGCACACTTTTGCTGGCAGGAAAACCCAATAGAGTGGGATTTCCAGAAAATATAAATTGTTTATCTTTTTAAGGAACCAGAAAAAAAAAAAAAAAAAGGGAATATGAAAACAGATTTTTAAACCAGCTGCTACAAAGAAAGAGAAATGGAACATTAATTTACTCCCAAAGCATACGAAGTGAAGCACCTTTGACGTTGCAGAGTTTGCAGTGCTGGGAACCAAACCATGTCACTGCAGTGGTTTTATTTATTTCCAGGTACAATTGCAAGCAGACACTGCCTGCAGTGGAAACGTGGAGCTAGATATCAAAGTATCTTTCTTGGGTTTTTGGGGTGGGAACCATTACATAAACTAGCATTACCTGTTCCAGTGATTTCCTGGTTTTGCTGAAAGGTCAAGAACTTGCAGAAAACCTGCCTTCAGTCATGCTTAGAAATGAACCTGGGCTTAAACATCTGATCTTTGGAAAGAAACATTGACTTATTTAAATTACTATCACAACATATACATGCTATAGACTTAAAGGAAGAAAGCCTCATTTCTAGCATCCTCAAGGATCAAGAGAATTCAAAAAGGAACTGCAAGTCTTCAAGAAAGTCTGCCTCTGGTGGTGGCTGTGAGGGAAGTATTGTGCACACACCAAATGAAAAAAATTAAATAAGGCAGTAATCTGTCAGTAACTTCTAGAATTTACTTTAATGAAGCAAATACTAACAGTTGATTATCACATTCACAATGTCTTTGGCTTCATAAAATCAAAATAAAAAAAAAACAGATATCAACAGATATCAGAGATTTCTTGTCAGGGAATGTGCTTCTCCTTTCTCTAAACTAAATCCCAAAATATGCTGTTTTATCCTTAAGCCTTGCACGTGCATTTGCAAACTGCATTCACTGGCCATGCACACAACACCATACATAGTATTTTTCATTTTGTTGTTGAGGCTTTCCCTTAAGCATTTAGATATTATCATGTCCATTTTTAAAGGTTTGTCACACATTAGCATATCAATATTTCTGAAAACACACCATTATTTAAATAATCTATAATATTACTTGATGATAAAATGTCTTTTGTTTATCCAGATTTTGAATTCCAAAGCAAACACATGATGAACACGATCAGCTGCTATTACTTCACTGACAAGAGCATGTGACCTCAAATGGTTTATGGTAAGCCAAGAAATATATTATTAATATATCTACATTACAAGAAAAAAAAACAAAAAAAANATAAAAAAAAAAAAAAAAAAAAAAAAAAAAAAAAAAAAAAAAAAAAAAAAAAAAAAAAAAACACAAACACAAACCAAACTGAGGCACAAACAAAAACCCAGAACAAAACCAAACAAATAAGAGAATAAAAACATCCCCCCAGAAGACCCTGAAGAAACAAAACATACTTAAAGAGAAAATTCTGAGACCACAACTAAGGTGTGCAGCAGGTAAGGGAGGATAAAGCAGTTTTGAAGCAAACATACTTTTTGAATTAGACAAGGCACGAGGATGAAACAGGCATTAAGTACCACAACTTTATGGTGATGAGGTCCCCAATATTAAAATATGTTCTCTTTGTATCACTCTAATTAGTTTTGAAAGCAAAGAGCTTGCAATGGATGCAATAAATTGCAGTGCACAGACACTGAATTTTAATTAGAATTACCTTGTATAGGTCACAACTCTTTATTTAATGATTAAATAGTTCAATTTGATATCGTTGTGCTGTTTACCAACTCAAAACCACTGAAGTGTGATCATGCAAAGCTGTTTGCAATGTTATTTACTAGCATTTTTTATTTCCTGCTTCTCCCTGTAGCAAATTCTTAGCTTTTAACTGGATGGGGAGTATGAGTAGTTATTTGAACTCGAGCCAGGGGGATTCAGGTCTCCACAGTCATTGAAGTGATCTTTACATTTTACACTTTGCTAAATAGTATTCTAGAAAAAAACTTACCTAAATGACTGAACTGGTCTGGTTTCCTACATTTTTTAAAAGTCTTTTCATAGTCAATGACAATTTTAGATATAGACTCTAATATCTTCTTACTGATCTCAAATAGGAGAAGTTTGCATGGATTATTATGAAAAATTCCTAGCTGCAAATATCAGTGTCTCATAGTAAGTTCCAAAACAAACAAAAACACACATTTAAAATTAAGTCTATAAAGCAAAGTCAAGCTCATTCACATCTTCATTTGAAAAAGGAATTGGGATGCATTCCATTTTTACACATACCCACATTTTATATTTTAGGTAGATTCTTGCTACAGCAGGCAGTTTTGCCTTATTATCTATAACTTATTAACTTCTAAACCTTTTTTTTGGAAGAGAAGAATGAAATAATTTAATACTGCAAGTCATAAGGAGAACAGTACCAGCCTAGCAATTGAACATGTGGCAGGAATCTGCTATACCCCAGGTTTCAGGTAATTCTCAGAGCTGTAGATAATAGCCTACATTAGATCTGTGTGGACTACAGATATACAAAGCCAACTTTCCAATGAGCTTTTATCCACTGGATGTAGCAGGTGCTTTCACAATGTGTGCTCAAAACATGCACCCTTATTGAGGACACAAATGAACTGAGATGTGACCTTGTAAGGATAGAGTATGTCATAACTTTAGGGAATCAAATGCCATAAAATATATTTGCAATATATTCATTCTTAATTTAAATTAATTATTAATTTTAAAATTAATGTTAATTATATTTTCCAGTCCTTAACTAGTGGCTGTTTTCTTTAACAAAAGGAAATCGATTTGTTGCTATGCCAAATATTAAAGACAGGCCTAGAGTTGGATAATCAGATGCATTTTAATATTTTCTGCATTTCATAAAATAATTCTCGAAAAACTGAAGACAGAGTATATGAGCTGGAAAAACAGTCAAAAAATGAAATAAATTCCATAAAGAGAAACAGATAGAATACCCGAAGCTTTCTTAATTGGCTTTTGCACACCATGTAAAATTTTTTCCCTTGCATATCCTTTTTAAATTGAAAAGGAAATATTTCCTATGGTCACCTGTTTTCACACTTTCTACGTTATTATTTTGCTATGCATTTAATCTAAGATGCTTTTCCTCCTTGTGTTTCTTCTTGTCTATCCCCTACATTTTCTTTTGTTTAAATCTCTTTTCTAAAGGAAAAGAACAAGAACAAAAGGATCCTAATGCTGTTTTTCCATTGGCTTATAGTCCCTCTGTCTTTTCACTATTTCTTTCATTATAGTTTATCCCTAATTCTCCTGCAGTCTCTCATCTGTTCTGAAAGTGTATCCTTCTATACCTTTTTCTCCCTCCCTTACACCACTCATCAGTTCCTCAAGTTATTTTGTCTTACCCCCACGGTTGCCTTAAACATGTAAACATTCATGTTCCCCCTCGCCCTGTGGCCCCAGGATGCAAACCAGAGGGTTCCCTTGCTCAGTGCCAGGGCTTCCCTCTCACTTCCAGAGCCACCAAAGCACAGGGTGACAGCTGATGGGTCTAAAGCCACTCCACAAACCCTCTTACGCTCCTGCACTGGAAAGCAACAGCAGCTGCTGCCTTTTTTCTTTCCAGAGGTTGACGTAACAGAAAATACAGAGCTATTCAGTTGTCACAAGAAAACCAGGCTATTCTTTTCCTTAGTTGAGGAACAAAGTCCTCCTCCTTCTGAGGAGAACTCAGGACAAGTCAGGTAAGAAGACCAAAGTTGGTGTTCCCTCCCTCCCAGTGAGAAAGCAAAGCATCCATTAAGGGAACCACTGTAAGGTGTCAGCTCTCCACAGAACAGCTGTGCTTGTGCCAGCTGGCTGGAGCAGGAGGTTGGAATCTCTAAAAATGAGATTGCTATTATGACAGGGACAGAAACAAGATTAGAAAACACAATATTTCACACAGTCATCTTTCATAAAGGCCTGATTTCCCAAGCTTAAAATAAAGCTTAAAATAAAGATTAAAATAAATTATGAATAAAATAAAGAAAAAAAAAGGAACTTTATCCAAAAGCTACTTGCACATCAACACTCTTTACAAGAAAATTGCAATTTCAGAAATATTTCACTGGAACAGTCCTCTTTAGCTTTGTTTGTTCAGAAAAAAACTCAAGTTCCAGAGAGGTGAAAGCAAATTTGGCCTTAAGTGATTTAAAAACCCCAAAACTCCACATTATTTCTTTCATTATTGAAGTCAGATTAGTGTTTTTTGTTTGTGTGGGGAATTTTTTTAAAAGTTATGAAACAACATCTACATGTAGAAGTACAGGTCCCACCCCCATGTACCCTCTGCAAACCCAACATGTCCCTGAAACAAGGGGCAACTCAAAACGTGGGGTGCCAGCCTAAGGCAGCCTGCCAACCCTGAGGGTCTAAAATATTTTTTAGGCATCTGTTTAAACTTCCTCAGGTTTCTCTGGAAAATCCCAGTCTGAATGGTAAGTCCAGTCATCTAATTAAACTCCTGGCTAGAAAACATTCTATGGGACTGACCAAATGATTCAATTCCATAATTCAAAAACATGGAAAACTTTGTTTTAGATTAAGCTGTTGAGTCCTCCAAAAATATGCAATTTAGGCATATTTTGTCAAAATTCTCCGTATCCATTTTGACAAGAACTAATATTTATTCTTTTCCAGACAGATCCCTTAATGACAATCTATGAATATATATTCACTCAAGTTTAATGGTGACACTTTTGGTGAATCCAATCACATTAAGGGAGGAAGGTAAAATGCAAGCTTTATCTTCCCCATAGTCAGTGAAGGGTGGCTGTTCAGCAAGTTGTTAACAAAACAGCAAGAATCTAATGTTTACAATAAAGAGAAATCTGCCTGTGAAACCCTCCTCCAGTCTCACAAAGGCTCCTCATACCTCACCAGGATGAACTCTGGACCACTTCAAGTAGAACTGATGCATGAAAAAAGACCCTGGAGCAGATTCCATGGGTGTGTGAGAATGAGATGCAGGCTCATTTCTATCCATCAGATAATCTGTCGAGATTGAGGATTTAGAACTCCAGCCCTACCAAAACCAATATATAATTCCTCCAGCATAGACTTGATTTTAAGAAATACACATTTCTGGAAAAGAACAGTGAGAACTTTCAGAAGTTCTGCAAGAGCTTTATTAGTTCTGGTGCTTGCTAAAATCTTTTCCTTCCCAGCTGTAGTCACATGAACTTAGAAAACAGTAAATCATGGACCTTGAATCAAAATACTGAACAGAGATGTTCATGACAATACAGCACCAGGTGTTCAATTTCAGAAGGGGTCTAGTAGCATATACTAAGAGGATTATTATAGGATATGCAAGATAATTGTAGTCTAAAATAACTTTCTGACTTCCAGCAAGAAATTTAGGTGCCGTTGAGTTGGACTACCCATTCCATCCCAACTTGTCAAATTTTCTTTTTAACCCATTTACACTTTTTTGCTTCACTGTGACATAGGATTGGCTCCACCACTGGACATTGGCCTCTGTAACACCAGGCCTTAGAAGAAAGTTTGCCACAAAGGGTGGCCCAGTGACTGGATCAGAAAGCCTCAATATCAGAACATACCTTTCATCAGAAACAAGCAGTTCTGCCTGAGTTCCATGAAAGTGCTAGAAAGAGAGTAGATCAGTGATTTCTGTCTTCAAGAAGAAATCAACTAGTTAAGTGCTAAGTGTGATTTCAAAACACAGGAGGGTATTCTGCTCTTATAACTGTAATTTATTGGCAATTCTTCAAAGTTGTCGTCTGTACTTTTATCCTTGAGAACAGGACCAATCATACAAGAACACCGTCTTTATGTAAAATTTGCATAAGTAAAACATACAAAATCCTTCAGAAAGGTATCTTCCACCTAATCAAGGGTAGTTTCAAGAAGCAACAAAAATATTTACAGACTAATTTTCTAGAGTTACACAGTTTAATTTCTATGCAGTCTTTAAAAGAATAAATATATTGAACACAGTTTTTCTTTTCAGAGACATGATTAATTACCTCCATTCTAATTTGAACCTTGACTTTTAGGATCAACCCCCATTTGCCATGTTCTTCAACGAACACAGCTTGCTAAGTAACTCTAAAAGGAATCTGGCAATCAGCCTCACAAAAACTAGTTGCTTTAATTCCATGTCTATAGAACTGTAAGACTATTTAAGACAGGAAGAGCTTCACCCAGCATATCTATTTAATCAGCCTGATAGGAGCTATACAACCTATCCAGAAGGTGAACCACCTGAAGCTGTGAAACAGAATACTCCAAGTATCTCTCTAAATATACTCAACAGGCCTTTGACAAAATTCTTTTCAGCTTGTCAAGAGCATTTCTGGTACAATAATAACACAGGGAAAAAAATTCACCAGACTTTAATATATCAGAATCATATGAAATGAACAAATGGTTCAAAACTATTGACCCCATCCCTTTTTTCTAAGGTGTGATTTATTCCTCTTGATTAAAGTCAATGTTGGATCAATGCAGTTTTATCTCCTTGCTTACATCACCATTATAACTAAGCTTTGTTTCAGTTTACATAAATGTCCTCCAAAGATCAGGGGGAAAAAGTCCCTGTAATAAAAAGGAAACTGATACACTGCATCAGCAGCAAAACCAGAGAATACTGGAACAATCAATAGGTTTATAGACAGAGGGCAGAAAGGAAGGAAGAGAATAAAAATAACCATGCCATGCAATACAGAAAAGATTTAATGATTTGTTTTGAAAAAGCTAAGCCATTTATACTGCACTAGAAAAAAAGAACTTTTGTAGCATCATTTCTGATTTCAGTGCTGGAATTTCCATCCCTGAGCTACATCCTTACACAGAGGTAAACATATATACATACTGCATATCTATTTGGAAGAAATTGTGCTGCTGAATAAACTTTGCATATGCAAAATTTAGACCGGTTCCCTCCACATTTCCAAAAAAGTATGTGCTACTGATAAGTTTGTAGGTTTCTATCAGGAACATAAAATACACCTTTCCATGACAGGAAGGAGTCAGTTTCTTATTATCCCCTTTTCCTTTATTGAAATTCCATTTTGAATATTTGCACTAACCTTCGATTGAAACGTAAGACTGCACTTACAGTCCTCAAACGACTGCAGATTGCTCATTCTGCAACTCAAATGTGGCCACACACATTTTTACTAGTGAAAAAAAAAAACATCTAGTCAGAAAGAGTATATTGCATTGCATTGGATAAGTCTTCTGATTCACAAGTTGAGAAAACTAAGATAAAGTTTAGGCTAACATGAATGTTTTCAAGTAACCCGTTTCTCATCTAAAATTCTAGGTATTGTTTACTTCTACTCAGATAATTAGGATATTACTGTGGTGTTTTACAATTTTGATGATAATTTCCTATATATAATTTGTATATTCCACATTCTGTTCTGTTTAATTCCTTACAGGTTCTATTCTTCTAACTTAAGGCCATTTAAATATATCCAGTAAGGAAAAAAAAAAAAAAAAAAAAAAAAAAAGGATTTGCCACATTAATGCTTCTCATGTACCTGGCAGGAAAATAAGTGAATGGGGCTTTTTGATAGATTTGACTTACTTGAGCTATTTGCAATCTTTTTTTCCCTTATTCCTGGCATTATTATCCATTTTAAATCACTACCACACACAAAAAAGCTCTTGCCAGATTAAAAATGAATTTCTTTCTAGGAAAAGAAATTTCCAGTTTTCACAAATAGCTTTACTGAAACCTCTAAACTGAGTTACGAGTTTACAGGCTAAGATTATGCCTCACTGTTTTCAGCCTCTTTCCAACAATTCTGCTCAAAGGGCTTTCCATGCAGGTTTGTTTTATTTTTCTCCCCGTGTTTGGTTGGGGTTTTTGTTTGTTGTTCAGTTAGGCTTTTTTAAAACCCCAAACAATTTCTAGACAGCACCACTGAAGTCAGAGCTACACAGACATGTTTTAATTTTGGCAGAGCTCTCTGATTTGTTTTAGCCCCAACAGAAAATCTTGATTAGAAAGGTGATACATTTTTTATTTTCCCTAGTTGGACATGCTTCTGCTATTTTTTGTCCAAATTAAAAGTTATCTAGATCGATGTTCCTACACTTAAAGTATTATGGAAGGGATCATAGAAATCACATGCATAAAAAATACCTCATGGACAATGAGGTAAAAAGAAAAAGCAATATAGTTTATCTGTACTACAGTTTATTTCCAGTTATAACAAGTGCAGAAAGTTGTTTCTATTGTGATTTTGACGGGTTATATGACAGGATGTAACAGCCATCCCTGTTCATCTGTAGGAGTGGCACAAAACTTGAGCACCCAAAGTCAAGGATTGTTCTGGCCTTTGCTACCCCCTGGCAGCCAGGCTGGTTGATGCAGTGGAACCCCCCCCCAGCACTGTGGTTTGGGGGACACAGGGGGGTCTCCCGAGCCCCTCATCCTGCTGGCGTGCTCCACATTCCCCCCCCCAGCATCGGTGTGCAGCCAGCTAAACCAGCTCTCCTGAAAAGCACCTTTGGGCTGTGGGCAACCACAGGCCCTGAGGCTGCAGCCTACTTAGTATGCTCATCAGTCAGGCTAAATAAAAAGCCTGAAACAAAACAATTAAGCTTCTTTATGGAGCGAGATAAAGAAAATAATGGATGCTACCATTAAAGATAGAGTTACGTGGCAACACCAGAGTAAGAGCTAACTGGGAGGGAGAAAAGCACAGCCTCCCAAGCAACTGACTCCACACACAGGAGTGGGCACATTGGTGTGTTTAAACTGAAAATATCAGCAAAAAGGCAGGAATTCAAGGAGAAAGCTCCAACACAAGAAGACATTGCAAAGCAGAACAATGGGAAAAAATCTGGTAGCACCAGTTGCTTTTGTTTGTTTTTTTCCAAACAGAAAACACACAGAGCCATGGTTAGATATTGATTGTTTCAGGGATTCCCCAACCTGCATTTCCTGAGTACGGACAACAGCCAGCCATGGGTGATGCTAGGGAAGGGGAAGGTGGTGTTCTGAATTTATTATGTTATTTATGGCTGGCAGCAGCTGCAGATCCCAGCCCTGCACCCATGATACATACAGAAATCAGGTGCTCTTATCCACCCTTTCCAACTGTACTCATCAAGCAACTTCCTCCCCAACAGTGCAGCCTTACTCAGCAATACTTCACCCAAGAATCACACATTCAAACACTGCTTTTGCTTCCATTTCCTTCGATTATAGTATTTCCAGCTGCACAATCACTTCTAATCCAGATGTGCACTGTCTTGGCTAGAAAGTGCTGACCCTTCATCTGTGCACAGATGCTTACAGAAATAAGAAGCCAGCTGCTGACTGCCTGCAGAAGCCATGCCATCAGAAACTGAAAACACATTCCAACCATCCCCTATCTGCTCTCTAAAAGGTATCATATGTTAGCAGCATGAAAATTGCATCAAGTCTATTTCAAATCCCTTCTGTTTTTCAGCCAGCTGTGAATAACAAAGCATGCATAGTTGCAGATGAATCAGACTCCTCGCATTCAGGCACAGCAGCACTTTGAACACCACCTTCTCTTGTTTATTCTGCATTAGCCACAATCAGATAAACTGCTTAGGCTCCCCTTTAATAGGCTTCTCATACAAAGCACTTCTTAAAAATCTCTTCTGGCCGTGGGCTGCTCAGATGCAATTACAGCTTAGCTCCTAAGTTCTATTTCTGTGAATTTAGTAAGGTCCCTATTTTGAAAGGAATATTATTTAGGGGTTTGAAACCTTGATGAACTTGATATTTAAAGCCATATTACATACTACTCAGAGATGCCTGTACTGAAGTTTTCTTGCTGCATTCTGTAATTCAATACTTAAACAGGACCAAAGCACCTCCAATAGGTCTTCCACTCTGGAATTTGTTGCTCCCCACCTGAAATGCCAAGTGCCCTTATGATACTTAACACAGTACTTTAGTGAGACCAGCTCCAATGAAACCAGTCAGGTTATTCTACTCCTTCAGCAGGGAAATGTATTGTGAAGTGGCAAGGTCACAGCTCAGGAGACCATATCACAGAATTGCAACCAGACCTATTAATAGGAGCAGTGTAAGTTCACTGTAATTTACTCCTAGACAAAGCTGGTAACCTTAGTGACAGAACCAGGAAACCCTCCATTACTGTTACTGTAATATTTACAAAGAATGTGTGTGTGTGTGTATATACTGAGGTAGTCAGTCAATCATATTTCTCTATAGTAAAGTACCACCTGAGAAATAAAACATCACAGTCTAAGCTGAAAGGAAAAGGAGAATATGTTTAATTGCTTCCTACTTTAACTTATCAGAACTCTCACTCAAAAGTATTTGGATAGGTATAAAAATTAAGGAAGGATTACAACAGGATCCCATCTGCCACAAAAGCCCTACTCCCACTGGTAATAACATAATTATTACATCTGTTGTAATATTCTCTGTGAATGTGGCTGTGTGTCAGTGGGTCAAATAGTTTTCTGCCTTCCTTGATTTTGTTCTTCTCTGTGACACTGCCATTCTAAGACAGCACTTTGATACAAGAACTGTGGGTCATTGGCTGAGGGCAGGAGTGGAACCTCGATGAGCTACACCATACTTGTGTAAGAAATCACAACTAAATTAGCCACACAGTTGCACATCTGAGGGTTAGTGGAGAAATGTTTAACACACACCTCAAACACTAAATTGTGTAGGGAACCATTTCTTAGCACTCCCAGAATGCAGTCAAGCTACTGACAATCTGCCCCACTAGGATCATTGGTTTTCTATAAAATACACTATTTCCCTCCCTGGGTTTTGACAGTACATTAAAGGGAAAGAGCACCTGCTTTTCATGTATGTATTATGACTACGGGTCAGCAGTTCAAAGAGCATATTATACTAAAAATTTGTCATCTTCTGGGTTGATGAATTTGTATTGGCAAGGTAGGAAACAGACCTTTTGGGCAGCTGAAAGATCACAGGGCATATTATGACCCAACTTGAAGATATCAACCCATAAATCTGGGGAAAAATATCCTAAACTTTGTGTCATCACCTATTGTGCTGGATGTGTATCTACTTCCTAGGGCAAGATTTCCTATTAGAATTTTAATTTTGTGGAAAGAAATTAAATACAATATTTAGAGATATGGATAAACTCCATGTATCATAGCTATATATCCAACTGTTGACTAAATATTAAAAGTAACTCAGATGGGAACTGCATAATTGATTTCTTTTTTTCCTATGGGACAAAGCAGAGTTATAAAAGTAATTGCTTTCAAATGGTTTGCTGAAATTATTCCTGTTGTAGTTACATTATGTCTAGTACAGAAAAAGCCTCCTGGGTTTAATCTAAGCCTCACTGAATGTTATTAAACCATATCTATACAATTAATGTTTCTTTCTGTACATGTTAAGTAGTCTGAATTCTGTCAACAGCCAAAGTCATTCAGGTTCCATGTACAGTACTATTTGTGACACCCCATGGAGTCTATAAGGCAGAAAGAATTATACTTAAACTACAAGAACAAGGGTCCTGAGTTAATGATGTAATGAGACCAACCATGTCATATCTCCAGGTTTTTGGTGTAGGCCACATTTTTCCATGGTTTCAGCAAGTGCTTTAACCATCACTTGGCAAAACCTGTGTCTGACCCACTGTTTTGGCACAGCACCAGTGCAGTGGAACTGGACACTGAGAACAAGCTGGTAGTTAAACCCTCAGTTATGAGCCAGAATTCATTCTGAAGCTTGCAAATATTTGCTCTGAGCTACAGTGAGTGACATTAAAGTGTCCAATATGCAAAGAATAAAGGAATATATGACTGAAGGGAACCTGTGGAATGAAATCACCACAAAATATATTATTTGATACTGCTGGAGACAGACAAAACATGCTGGTGCATGGGTTTAAGGGTTTTTTTCTGTTTCACACATCTGTAGAAGAGGCCGTGTGACTGTAAGAATGAATGTGTAATTAAATTTCCAGAATTCAGAAGTTTCACTGAGCACAATACATATTTATTTTATGACATTTTGTCAAAAAACTCCATAATATATTTTAAATATAATGGGTTACCTCTCATTTGATCTGCTTTTTCAAAAAAAAAGCATAAATTCATTTATTTAACATATTTTACTTAACAGCTTCACTTACAAGATCTGCAACTGTAAATGTTCTCTGACACAGCTAAATGTTGGCTTTTTTAATATAATTATATCTTTAATGCTGAGTCATATATTTCATAAAGTGTGGCCAAAAAAGGGCTAGCACAAAGTGTGCCACCACCAATGAGTGTGCTGGGACAATGTTGTTCCTCCCACTCTCCTCTGAGTATTTTGTTTTCTCATAGAAATTTTAAAATCTCTCCTTCTGTCCCCTGAGGCACCATTATAACCAGACATCTCTCATGTAGATGCATTTCTCAAAGGTGCCACAAGCCTATTAGTTAACAAAATGCATTTTACACTATGTATTTGATAACTATGCTAAATTAAATAAAAAATCAAAATAGATTTCTTAATCAGATCCCTTGCTGCTGACATTCAAAGAATATTTTACACTCCTAGCTGGGTATCAGAGAATACTGCTAGAGTTGTAGAGGTCCTGAACAATACCCATGTTCTTATTTACAATTGTCACCTTTCCCCTAAGAAGATGCATTTCCTGTTGGACTTTATGCCCTAGAAAGAAATGGTGGAGAAAGTCCCAGGTAGATATGGGAGTGCAGCTGAAGCAACCTCCAGCAATCAACAGGAATTTCTGCCAAAGGGAGACTGTGATCAATAGGTATCAAATTTAATTGTGATTTAAATGGATTCTCTAGAAAGCCATTTGCATTCCCATTTCAAAGATGCCTATGCTCTGGTAAGTTTAATTTTAAATATATTTTGATAATTCCTTTCCCCAAAACAGAGATCCTGTGCAAGTGCCTTTAGGCTCATGAAGAAAAATCAATTAGTGTTGCAAGTTGCTTTTAAATAATGCTGAGTCTGTTCTGCTCCAATCCGCTTTGCTACATTAAAATCAAAAGAAGCTGCTGAAATTAAAGATTTCATTTACAAACTTCCAGTTATCAAAGTCTTCCACTGCTCTCATTTCAGTGTTGTCCTACAGCTTCTCTTGCAGCTGTGGCATCAGTGGTGCATGGGAGGGATAAGCTGCCCAGCTCTGCACTCCACAGCCGGCGGGGCAGACGGACCCGCAGCTCCTGCTCAGATAAAACACCACGGCAGGAAGAATGAAAGCTGACATCGGCTCCCAGGGAGCACAACACTTCTGGCCTGTCAAAGAAACACAGGTGCTGGTTGTGCAACAGATTTTGGGAACACCCCGAGGTGCTGACAAGCATTTGATTTCAGCACGTGCCCCTGAACTCATGAGCCAGCAGCAGCTTTCGACACTGCTGGTCGCTAGATGATGACTACATAAGGTGAACATGTACTTGCCCTCATTCTGCAACCCATCACACTTTATCATTTATTTTAGGCACTACTTAGGCAACATTCACATCTTATTTCATTGCTATCTTAGAAAGTGTTTTCCAACTATGCTTAGAATTATAAGCAATACATTTCTTTAATAAAACCCAATTTCAAGTTGTTGAAACAGGTTATAAATCATTCTTTTTGTTTGATCTGCAAGAACTTGCTTACTTCTTGCTTCATTGAAAAACTCATCTCTGACATCTACGTGGTCTGCAAGTGTGGGTGCATTTGTTTAAATGCAGAAATAGTGAAGAATGAATAACAGCTTTGAAAGTTAAAGACAGTAAAAGTTAAATGTGCAACAGCAGACTCATTAAACCAAGTACACCTAAAAAAAATATGAATGTCCTGTGTCAATGAGTACATAGCTGTGTGAGAGTTTTATTAGACCTTTTGAAGTTTCTTTTACCTTTTTCTTGGGCAAATTTAGTGTTCCTCATGGCAGGCATTTCAACTAGATAATCAATAGGCTAATCTAAAATTTTGTACACATGGACTGAACATAGCAATCAGTCAGCCAGCTGAAGTGCTACATTATCTTATCAGTTCATAGTTTCCTCCAATTAGGAATGTATGAACCTCATCACATTTCCATTAAACAATTAAGCCATAAGAATTGTAGCTATAGAAACACTGCCAATTTATTTCCTTCCTTATTTCATGTTCTTGTCTTATTACTTAATCATCCTGGAAAATAATACAGGGACCATGAATCACTCAGTTCAGTGAAATGATATATGAGCTGTAGGTGTTGCCCTGAACAAATACAATATCTGGCTCTGGTCAGAGATTGTTTTTCCACCTATGTGTGCTAAATGAATTAAAGCTGTGAGCTTTTAACTGATAGTTGCAAAGCAGACTTTTTTAATCTATGATTCTGAGAATTTGTTTTCACATGGTCCTATTTTCCTTCACATTCTGCCACACACACAAAAGAATTTTCTGCAGTAGTGTGGGCTTTCCATGGAAACCACCTACTGAGCAAAACCACAGTTCTGCAAATTCTACCCAGTTTGTTTTTTTCCAAATAACTTGATATGGCACTAATTAGTCTGAGAGTCCAAAAAATAATTCAACTTGCTTAAGAAGACTTGGTGACCAAAAATCATTTGCTACAATTGCAACCATTTTCTTGGCAATGTCTATTGTTATATAACTTATTTTGAGCAAACCAGGAGATAGTAATTTACATTTCCACAGAACACTTAAAAACTGACAAGAAAAAAATCTAGAGTGTTCTAAAATGTTAAACACCTCCAGTTTATCAGTTTTCTGTTCTATAAAGAGAGAGGTACAACAGATTGCTAATTTCAAAGAAGAATTTAGATGCTTACTACAGACATTGATTCTATTTTAATTTTGATAATTCTGATTATGCTTAAGAAACAACCTGTGAAGTCCTTTGCTCAAAATAGTTCTTGTTTTTCCACATTCATTTTTAAAAAGACACTTTAATCACCAGAGGCCAGTAGCACTGCAAAAACACTGTCAGAGGGGCATGAGCCCTTTAGGTTTGAGCTGTTTCCCACAGTGCCATGGCAAAAGATACATCAAGAAAAATACAATTACAGAAACTGATGCTACATTTTTTATACTATTAGACTGTAAATTCTGCTGAAAACCAGAACTCACAAGCAAGAAGTATTTGAAGAAAAGTGATATATTTAGAAAAGCAAAGCCACATTAATAGCACTAGGTTAAGAGTGCCATGCAATACACTGTAATCAAGTGGTGTGTTAAGGTTTTAGGGGACTCATTCTAAAAAATGAGGAGATTTTTGGTAACTCCTTGGAGGCCATATACTTCAGAAGTCACAGCACTACTTTAGCACAGCTTTGGTGTGCAATACACCGCATTTCATTTCAAGCCACTTCACAGGGAGAACAGATGAAATGTTAACTTGTTGCTAAAATGGTTCATAAACGTAAAAATTCCCATGATAAATAGGTATTGTCAGACTGGAAGCTGAGATGCTCCTACAAAACTCAGAGCTCTCTGCCTCTTTCCACGAGCACAGGGGCCCAGCTCACCCAGAGGACTGGGTGCTACTGAGTCAATGAGTTTATTGTTGCAATAAGAGAGATACAGACTGATAAGCCTTTGCTATTTTCAAACCCTGTTTTCATTCTACCTCTGGTACATGCCTGGACATAAATAACCCAGATTCTGTCTCAGACGTCCTGTGACCTTAATGTTGCAACGACTTGAAACAGATTAGGATCTGATCCAGAACTAGGCACTTGCAACACATCTGCATTGCAAAACACAAGTTCAGCTGAACCCATCTCTGATTTACTTTCCTTGGTACATATCAACAAATGTTGAGATGCCATTAATACTGGCACATCCAGACATAATTCATTACAAAGTCCCATTTCCCAGCTGGACACTTCCACATTTCCTGTGGTCACCTAATTAATGGATGTCTATCAGCCCCATCTGCAAATCTTGCTGGGTAATACTTCCACAAAACTAAATTGAGCTTGCCACAGCAGAAATGATGCAGTACCGTGGGGTACAATTAACTATACAGAGACATACTTTATCCTAAGCCTTAGGCACAATCAATAATGAGTTTCTTTTCTGAGATGTTATGGGGTTATAAGCACGAGATGATAGCCTTGAATTAAGTTTTGGTGACCTTTTTCTACTTGGATCTTAACTCTCAGCAAATATGCAGACAAAGCTTTATAATAAAGCTAGACAAAGCTTTATAACACAACAAAATTCTTTACCAATTCTAAAATTAAAAGGTTTAACTGCCTAAATATAAAGCAGTATCTTGTCAGTGAAAAATTTAAGAGTTATGATATTAATAAAACAATGAGGACCAACGTATCTTTTCTATGCTTCATTTTTCTGGACATACAGGAATTCTTTTTATTTTAATTTTTTTAAGACACTAAATTAGGCAAAACAATATTCTAATTGGCTGAGGAGGAAGCTACATCTCAGTCCAGGTGACAGTGCAAGTCTTGCAAATCCACTGAAGACAGAGAATACTTTGTCCAGCCTCACTGCAAGCATCTGAGCAATGAAATCTCCAATCTCTTCAAATACCACTTGGAGATTGATTTTCACTAATTATGTCACTGTTTCAAGCATTTGTTTTCACTAATGTTCCAGACAGGATTTTGCTTATTTACTTTTCCTAAGAGTTTTATATTGAGAAGAAAGACTGACTTTTTTTTTTAAAAACGTAACCTCTTAGCATATTCTCATTCCATCAATTCACTCAAAGTCATCCAGAGGTTCCTCCTGAGACACAAAAATTGTTACCTGGAATGGGTTTCACCTCAGCTACGTGTAGCTACTTAAGCTTAAACAGAGAGCACATGCACATCCCCACACAATAGATAATCTCACTTAGCTGGTAACCTGTTAGATGTCAACTGCCCACACACGAACCCAGAAGGCTCTCAGATTAAATGGAAGTTAAGACTAATCACCTAAAGTTAAGTGGATTTAGACTAATCATCTAAAAATCTACAGAAGAGAAGAGAGAACAGATACAGTGTCCAGGAATCGCCCCCACCCACATTCTCCCTCAACCCACGTGGTCTCCAACCACCTCTAACTTTCTTGAAAATATGTGTTCAAGTAGAACATGGGGATTTTAAGTGTATAAGAAAAATCAAACTGCTGGTGGTTTGCTGTGCCAGTCAAACTGGTTTTCAAACTTTTAACTTTAAAAAGGTCACAAGAAAATTATTCATCTATTTACAAAGAATTTTGTGGCAGCCACGAAGAAATAACATTAGAATGTACAATTTGTTACTCAGTACTTTATAAGCCAAACTATTTCAGCAAAAGCCTAAAGGTGATTCTCTCACAAGACTATAGCACGGGGGGAAAAAGCCCACAAAGAAAGTTAATTTCAAATCTAATTTCAAAATTCACAATGTTCATGCCTTTCCAAGGTCACACAGCAAGACATGTGGAATCAGGGAACACAGCCTGGAGCACAGCGAGAAAAATGATTGGTATAGGCAGTAAGTGAATAAGCTATAAAACCAATTAGCCAACGTGTGTTCTGATGCATTAGGATTGGTGCTGTACAGGAGGGCAGGCACAGCTGCCTAGACTGGGACTGGAGCTGCTGGATCCACCCAGCTTTGTCCAGCTGCAAACATCCGGCCAGCGCTATCCAGCTGCTGGCCTCCCAGCCACAGTGGTTGGCTCACCCTGTTTCTGGGACAAGGGAAGCACAAGTAACGGGTCCAAAGAACTATTGGGGTTAGTTAGGACCCATGTAGAAGGGGAAAAAAGAATAAATAAACATGTTGAATTCCAAAGAGACGGAGAAACTTGATAGGTAATGATATACGGAACTTGGGAAAGCTAATGTGGTTCTTTCAATACCTTATCAATAGCTACAGACAAGAGATATTTCTTATTGAAAACCCCCTGTCTCACTCCCAAATGGGTAAATGTATATTGCTTGACTTTTATATCCTTGTCCAGGTATTAGAACAGTCTAAAATGTCCTCCACAGTTACAAGTCATTTGAGTTTCTTAGCTTTCCTTGTTTTCTTATGTGGGGTTGTGAAGCCGGCTGTTGTAACTCTCAAAGAGGACACAGAATGATGAATCTCATCCTCAGTTCTACCAAATCTAGTAATCCTCCAAGAATGTCCCCAGGACGAGGCAGTCTCCAGGTAACATAATACTGCTGCATGTGCCACCCCCATTTCCTTCACAGGTGCAATGCTGCTTTGCTGTGCCCTAGAAAACCTCCCTTTCCAAGTGGACTCTGGAGAGCACTGGTAGCTGAACATAAAATGGAGCAGCCTAGAGGCTACTCTGATTAGGAGGGGGATCCATCTTGACCCCTGCTGTCCCCAGAATTACAGGGTTTACTTCTGCTACCCACATGTATTCGACTTCACTTGGCCACTGCTAGACAGAAAATCATCCAAGGTGGTTTTATAGAGCACTTTTATATAGGCTCAGAACATTCAACAATATTTATTATCTACTGTAACACATGAACTTTATGAAGCAAAGTTGATTCTCTGGTGGTCATAATTCAGAATTTTCTTTATGCTCTGTTTTGGCAATGGTATTTCTGTTTACTTCAAATGTAGGGTAATTTCTTCGACTTTTCCCACTAAACACCATTGACAGTACAGAACCTGGTTCTGTATGATAGAACTGTATGATAGTTTCATTAAATATCACTCCAACTAAATTATAAACAGAATTATTTCACATAAATTTCAGCATTGAAGGATTCCACAGTGAAGTTATTTTATTGGTGCATGTTTATTTCATTATGCAGTACTTGACTAGGTAGTGTCTAATTTCCATTTCAAATTTTAAAAAGACACCAACAACTCATATCTTAGGAAGAAGATTACAGGAGGTTTCAGTATGTTTTCACATCCCAAGCTTTCCCATGAATATTTTCTGATAACAGATTATGGGTTGCATTAAACTTTCACAGTCCTGCAAAGACTAAAACTACTTCAAAGAGTGGTACATTCCCTTGGGTAATATCTATGTGGCAGATATTAACTTTACTTAGGACCTAGCCTTCAGGATTTATTCAGCAATCATAAAAGCTAGCTTGTCAGTGTTAATAGGGTTATGCTACAAATACACAGTACTTGCAAGAAAATTGATACCATTCATTACGTACCACACTGTGTTTTCAAAGCTTGGCAGCCTGTACAGTGCAGCAAAACCCCACAAGCAGCATGGAAGCAAAAGAGATAAATGTGTAGGAGCAAAGGAGGACAGGATGTTTTGAGACTAATGTATAGGAATGAGAGGCAGGATACCTGGGTTCTCTTCTCAGGATCCCTTTCTTATGTGACCTTGGGAAAGCAAATGTCAACTCTCTAAAGAACCAAAAAGCCTAACTCACATGAATGAAAGCACCTTTGAGCCTCAGTCTGAACAAACTTAAAGTGTCAGCAAGGCAGCTCTATTACATTGGTCCTGGTGCCACACAAAGCTGTTAGCAAGGAGCTTCAAGATCAGTCCTTGCCTGAGGGGACCTGACACTGCTCCACGTCCTCGTGCTGCAATAATGCTTCTCCTTCCTGCCCGTTTGCCAAGAAGTGGGACAGAAGAGACCTGGGTTAGCTACAAGTCATCAGCACATCAGCATCCCTTCAGTGGCATTGTCTGCTGGGCAAGCTTACACTTTTTAGCACTGCAGGAGTCATACAGGGCATTTACCAGGTGAGCTGCAGTGCCAACCTCCACCCCACGCCTTCTGACTCACTGGGTCTGTTCATGCAGTGACAGTCATAAAAAAACCAGAGCTCCTTAGGTCTGTAAGAGAAATAACATTTGACAACTTACAGGAAATGGTCTCTTCTGCATATGAAAAATGTTTAGAAAGCAGAAGGTCTGAACCTTTTTCTCCTGAAGTACTTTGATGTCATGGTTGTGAATTATGAACTATGTGGTGCTTGTCATACTCCACAGCTATCCAGTTTTGGCAGAACTGTTGTGCCTAAACTCTGCTTTGTAACCCAAGGCCCATTGGAAAAATCAACAGTCCAAGAGCATACATAAACGAACAGACAGAAATTCCTTCTGCTCATGCCAGGCACAGAGATGTGGCTTCAAGTCCAAGCTCACCTGCACCCAGGCAGGCTCCTGCAGGCAGAGCCAGAGCACGGCAGCGAGCTCAAACGGCATCCTTGCTCCAAACCTCATATGGTGTTTACTGAGAGCAGTGGAGACCCACAGTGCAATGACTCATCCCTGTGAAAGCCTGAGCCCGGAGTGACTCATCCTACTCTAGAAATTAAGACATTAGTATTCATATTTTTTTTTAAAAAAAAGGCTTCCGAATTTAGCTTTCTATTTAGTGGGGTCAGTCACCTCAAGGAGAGCAAACACTTATCTTTGATTTCCATCAGACAGTTCTGGAGCGTGGCAGTAGATCACATCTGTCAACATTTGAAAGCTACCATATGAGGAGAAAAATAGGGATAGACCTTTCATTGAAATACTCCGTTGAACTCTATTGAAATGCATTAGTCTAAAAGATCTTTTGTTCCAGGAGAGCTTTCTAGGGCACAGAGCAGATATGTGGCTGCCTTTTTTTTTTTCTCTCCTTTTTTAAGGAGATAGCAGTAGAATAGCTAATAGACAGCAACAGAAAAATGCTTTTCAAAGAGGAGTTGACAAATATATGGTTAATATTTTTAATATAATTTGCTTTAACCAGCCTAGTGCTTCTCAATAATTTATTTACTCATCCTTATGACAAATTTGAAAGCAGCTTTGAGGAAATGCTTCGAACTAACTTGATAGTTAGCTTTTAAGGTCAGAATTGAAGAGTGTAACCATGTAGTCTGATTACTTCCATTACTGTGGCTGCAGATTTTCAGTCAGAATTTTTCCTTATAAGTAATGGAAATCTAATTAGTTTAATAATGTCATTAATTCCTCTAACAAGAATAGAATAGAAAGCAGTAATAGTCTTCTATATTACTTCCAGCCAAACATTTCATTTCAGTCTGCAACATTTCCTAAAGGCTTTGCAAATATTTGTGGTACGGCCATAGCAGAGATAAATGAAGTCCAAAAAGAAAGCAAAAATCATTTTTGCAACACCCTTCATGCTTCTCTCTCAATACTCTGGGAGGCATCTCCACTCAGATGAGTGCATGACTACAGCCTGAACGTAGTTCTGCTAAACTGGAATATGACCTGAGGACTTGACCCCGACCTGGATGTGGTATTGATGTGTCCTACAGTAAAAATCTAACCAAGTCCCTTTCCACAGTCTCTGGTGGTTCTGTCCATCAAGGTACACTGCACAGAAACTTGTTTCTATTTCTCCTAATTTGCAGCATTGCCAGTTTACTCCACGTGCCACTTCCAGCACTTCCTTGCCTCCAGGGGTCTCTCTCATACCATAAAAGAAGAGATAACCTGAGGAACCTGAGAGGAGCTGGGTGATGCTATTGCAGTTCAAGGACATCTAGGATTTCAAATGTTCCCAGCATGCTTGGGAAAAGCCTTTTTGGATGAAAGCATTCAATAGAGAGTGACCTCAAAACTTGAAAACAGCATAAGAATGATCTAAATGTTTGTAATTGTGTGTATTAGCCAAGACACCAATACACACAAACCACTTTCTTTTGAATCTCCCACCAGCGTCCCCAGTTGCAAAGACTGGTGCAGCCTGTGAAGCAATCCAAATGATGCCTGGCTGTAAAGTGGAAAATGTCTTACAAAAAGAAGCCACAGCAGTCTCTGCAGTGGACAAAAGCCAGTGGTGTTAAGCCATTATAATAGATACAATCCCTAAAGTAGGGCAATTTCAAAGGAAGATATAATTTAAAAATACTGCTGTTCTTCACTGTTAACCAAATACTGTTCCCACAAAAAAAGATACAAAGAATATCCTCCAAAAATTGTAAAGGAACAACAGCCGCACTAATTCTATACAGATGGTTTGCTAAATGTAAAGGCTAAAGAAAATGAAACATGCACTTGCAATACACTGAACACCACACTTAAGCCCACAGTTATTTTACCTTTTCTTGTTGGTGGGGAGGAGTAAAACAAAGGACTAAAACACACCTGCTATCTGGCTGAAATTATCAGTAGGTAAGATGGTGTGGCTACGTTCTATAAGTGATTGCAAAATAGCTTTGAATAAGCCTTCCAGGGGAGCAGTGATTTTTACACCTCAGCTTCCACAGTGGTTGGTGTGATAGCTTACCTTTTACAGCATCGGGCCTGCTGTGGCTCAGCCTAAAACGTATTCAGGCTTATCTTTCCTCCAAGGGTGATTCTTATACCATGGCTTAGAATTTTAAATAAAATGCTTTATTCAGTTGTGACTTGGCATGCGAGTACGTTTTCCACGGAAGCTCTTATATGCCACATTGAAAGTTTTACATTTAGTCAGTGACAAGTAAAAACTTAATACATATATACATGTATAGTGATACAACAAGGTTCTGGGCTGCTCACTGCCCAAAGGAAACATCTGGCATATAAACAGGCTGATAGTTACAGCTACTCCCAAACAATGTTAATGATACTTTATTGAAAAAGATCCCAAAATGCTGTTGTCCTTCCTGTGGTGTCCTTTCTGCAGTCCAGCAGCAAAACAACTGCCAGTTAAGCTTCTAACACTACATATGCTCAGCTCGTGCTACTTTCTGTTAGATTTGGCTATTGATGCAGCAGGTCACAATGCAATTTAGAAGCAATTAAAAGGTAATGAATGTGCTGAACTGAAACCACTGCCTGGGAGGCTTTTTCTGTGTACAAGGGAAAGAGATAGATTTGTGTCCTTCAGTGATTTCTGTTAGTGAAACGGCAAAGAAAAATGCTCCTGAAATGGGCCTCAGATGTCTGAAGGACAGTCTGTTTTTGCAAATGTGAGCACTGCTGAAGTGCTGTGATACACCAGCTTAAACTCCTACACACAAAATCAAAGAAACTTCTTACACCGGTAACTATCTGAGAATTCTCCCTCCGTAATAAGGCTTTGGGGAAAAAGAGAAAAAAAATATCATACCACTCTTGGGATACCATGCAGTTTCCACATACTGCTGCATAGCTGTGGAATTAATATCCTATTAAACAAGGTAGACATAATCTCTATAGTTAATGACGGTGTATGTCAAACACTGATTAAAACAATTACATTCTATTAAGCCACATGTACCCAGAGTGGTTTATCCTCATTTGAAAGCTTTATTTGAAATCACATTTCATGGTTCTTTTTTCTTTAAAGTTATTGCACTCTGTATCTCCAAACACGTTGTTGATATTTCACAGTGGGTCAAGCAGGCACAAAAACAGTGTTCTTAGCTTTCTACACCTGTTAATTTATGTGTACACCTTCCTTGCATTTTTAACCCCTTGAACACTCTGATTGGAACTAATGGATTAACTGGCTTTAGACCTATTCCAGCCAAGAGACATTCAAGATGTCAGTCTTCTTAGTATCCAAACTAAGCAGCTACAAAAACATTAGAAAGAGATATACGTATACACACTAGTATGCACAGTTCTAAAACCACAGTGGCTGTATATGTTCTTAAAGATAGGCATGTATTGTGTACTCACAGAAATAGGTTTGAAAATGGCTGTCTAGATGATACGGTGTCAGGACTTTATCTGTCTAAAAAATACACTTTTGCATGCACCCTAACTTCTGTGTGCCAGAGTTTGCTGCCTCTTCTCATACTTAGCAGCATCTGAGGAAGCAGGAAATGTTTTACAGCACATCCAGGCAGTTTATGCTCAGGTTACCCAGAGATTGTTTAGCAATGTTGTGAACTGTTGACATTTCCAAGAACTAATCAGAACATTAATTGCATTATATTCTATTTTATGATCCGTGAACTGTTCACAGGCCAATTAGATTTCTTGAAGCCAGCAGTACCAGGGGCTGCCAAAAGCCTCTGGTGCCTCTCTGGCCTCCCAGGGCTCCGTGCAGGGAGAGGAAAGGGGACAGTATTTCTGGTTATAAGCAGACTTACTAGTGACAAACCCTTCTAGTCCAATGTACTCAAAGATAATTGTCTCTAGGTATTTCAAAAGTGACAATTCTGACCTAGACTTTTTCCAGAGATCAGTCATGCTGCATGTCGAAATGTGGTACAGGATTTTATTTAATTAAAAAAAGAAAGCTCTCATATCAGCTATTTTTAAAAAATAATTATAATCTTTAAAATATTACAAGATGGCAGTCTTCAAAACCAGCAATGCCTTGCTGTTTGGAACAGAAATTTAAGCCTGACTGCTGTTCCTTCAAAAACAAGTGTCAAGTCACTAGGTCCAAAACCTGCCCTTTGTGGGAGATGACAGAAAAGTATACCCTTCATTCTAGAATTTTCTTCCTGTGGTTCCACAGGTCAAAGAACATTAAGTTACATGCATTTTTTTCTACTTTAATTTTTATAAGACAAAAATAATCTCTATCTAATCTGCTCTTGAACACAGTATTCTATGAGACAGCTATAAAATAATACATAACAGTAAACTGAGGTTTACTATACTAAACTTGTGTGCCCATAAAATACCCTTATCAATAACATTAATTCAACAGTTGAAACCTGATATTTGCTAAAGGATTCTATTGAAGTTTCTCTTCAAAATATATTTTATACCACACACACACACACAAAATCTTTTATAAGCCACAAAACATTAAGGTATCCTAATGAAAACCAGCTTATAAAAAATTGGCTAAACTTCTTCCAAGTTAGCATGCCTTTCTGATATTAATAAAGACTTCAGGATCAGGCTTAAAGAAGGAAAGAATCTGTATCAGACTACTCTTGTACATGGCTATGAATTCTGTTTAAATTGCTATTTCCAAGGCTAGGAAGGAAGGAAAAAAAAAAAAAGTCCAAATGCCTGGGGGTGGCTTCCCAGCTTGCATTTTGTGAGACTGTGAATTATTTCACACGACAGAGGATAACTGCACATAACCCCATTTAATGTGGTATGGCACTTTTTTAAAAGCAATTTATTTCAGCTGCTCATAAAAACATGCTGAAGTCTTATTAGGGAGAGTCTATCAGGGCCACCCGTTGTAGCTGGTTTACAAATATAGGTATTCTGACTGTACAACAAAGGTTAGTTCTGTTACTGGGTAATACTGAACTGCACAGAGCAGCCACCAGCTCTCTAGGATGGAAATCTCTGTGAGAACACAGTCTGTCTCAAAGTAAATTGCTATTTTGACAGGAAATACTGAAATGTTTACAACAGAAGAGAAAAACAGAGAAACCAGGAATCAAAGAAAAAATGACAGTAATCGACTTCAGAGAGGCATTTTCTGAATATGACAAAGAGAAACCTTCCCTGAAAGATGCCTGTAACAAAAACCTGCACAGTCTGACTCGTGTCAAGGAACAAGCCTGAATCCATCCCTTCCAGTGCAGGACTCGAGACACAAACTCCATGCATTTGTCTGACACACTTAGAAAATTATTCTGCAATTACAGGAAATAAGTAAAATAACTGGCTAGGAATGAATGGAACACCCCCAAATTCCCACACAGGTCATGCTCACTGTTAGCAACTCCAGTACTTAGCACTGCAAAAAAGAAAAATGAGTAACGCCGGGCTTTTGAAAAAGCTGCTTTATGCATGTTGAGGCTGTTAAAAAAAGAGAACAGTGAAGGGAAATAGACTTAGCTCCAATTTTTGAGGCCTATACACATGCAAATAAATGAAAGCTTATGCGGAGTCATAAGGAGAGTCAAAGGGTTGGGTTCTTTTTTTTTTTTCCCAACCCCCTTTAAATCACAAAATTCCTACTGACCTCAGATCACAAAACTCTGATAACCCACAGGGACTGACCTGAAAACTTTGTGCCCATCCCAAAGGTCAGTTTTTTTTTTTTTTCTCCAAACCACCTTTAAATCACAAAATTCCTACTGACCTCAGATCACAAAACTCTGATAACCCACAGGGACTGACCTGAAAACTTTGTGCCCATCCCAAAGGTCAGTTTTTTTTTTTTTTCTCCAAACCACCTTTAAATCACAAAATTCCTACTGACCTCAGATCACAAGACTCTGATAACCCACAGAGACTGACCTGAAAACTTTGTGCCCATCCCAAAGGTCAGTTTTTTTTCTTTGCTAGATCATAGTAAAAAAAAAGAAAAAAAGAATAATCAAGTAGTCTGCTGTTTTTTTTAGCCTTTATACTAGGCATTGGATTGAGGGGTCCCACGTAAAAAAAAAAAAAAAAAAAAAAAAAAAAAAAAAAAAACTTACNAAAAAAAAAATTAGAAAAGCTTGTCTTCACTGCTAAAAACATGACACAATCTAGGTTTGGTGTCAAACTATGACACAGCTACTCCTCACAGTGGCATTGGAAGGGTCCTGTACAGCTCACTATATCCTTCTCCTGCACCTTTAGTTTTACCTCTGCAGAGCACTGCTCCAAATCTTGAGCGTTTGTCTATAACACAGATTTCCTTCCATGATGAATATGGGAATTGTTCCATGCTCAGCGTCTCTGGAAATCAACCTACTGATTCCTGGAGCTCCTTACTCACATGGTAGTGCAGTTGCAAGCCTCCCAGGTTGTCCATGTTGGGCTTCTTAAGTTCCTTGACAATTCTGAAATATTGGCAATTCCCAGTTCCCAGCTCTGTCCCTGGTGCTGCTAAACCCACCAACAAGGAGTAGACTCATGCAAGTAACCCTGAAGGATGTAAATTCTTGAAACTTCCTGCACTTGAGAATTTAGCCCAAATTTATCTTGGAAAGTCTCCGTTCATTTTTGATAGTAATGATCTGAAAAATCATTTTCATAATCTAAAATATTGTTTAAGAAACACAGTAATTTTGGGGAAGAAACTTAACTGGATCCAATTCTGCCCTCTAGCATAACACATTGCCAGAAGAGGCCTGGTTCATACCCATATCAATGACATCTCTGTAGAGTGGATAAGTGAAAGCGACCCTGGAGACAACAGCAATGGAAATAAAATGGTGCAGATCTTTATACATGGAAATAACAAAAGGAATAATTAGCATACTGATCTTAACCTCAAAGTCTTGGCCTCTCTCTTTAAGAGTGCAAAGAACAATTTCATTTTTACAAACCTCTGGTTGCAATAAAAACAGCTCTGATTTGAAAAAAAGGAAGGCAAAGAGCAGGTTCCTGGAGTTTTATGGTGCCCCAGTGCTAAGGCAGCATATTGTACCTCTCTGGCTGAAGGTATTCAAAAGCTCTTTTCGTTTGGGCCTCTGGGTACTTTAGAGGTCTGATTAAAAGCTATGAAAGTAATGAGTCTGTCCTCCAGCTTCAGTAGGCTTTGGCCCAGACCCTGCATCAGCACAAAGCAAAACAGAGCACGTATTCTGGAGAAAGCTTAATCACTCAAGTGTTGTACTTGAGGTCAAATAACCAAAAGTAAATCCACAACTCTGCAAACAAGCATGCCATAGGTTTGTGCTACCAGAGAAGTTACTCTGGATGAATTCTCTCTCATACAAAAACATGCATGTTCCTGCAAACCTTTTAAAGGCTAAAGCTCACAGAAATCTCACCGAAGAGTTAAATGTATGTGAGGGCTAAATCAGACACAGAGTGGCACACTTTGCCTGATTCAATAAGGTACTTAGCATGCACTTACTCTAAGTGCATTGACTTCATAGGTTTGAAGTTAAGAGCATGTGGAACATGCTGGATCAGCACTTAGGAATCCATTTTACTGAGACCTCTTCCAGGAGACATCACCTACTCCCTCAGACACATCGATCCCTCCTTGTACCCCTTCTCAAATCCTCATTTCTTCAGCTCCCTTGTCTACCTTTCCCGACTTTCTCTCCCTTGTCTGCTTACCCTTTCTTCTCCTTCTGGCCTCTCCTACCACCATAAACAGCAGTTCCCCTCTTTTCTGTACCTCCATAGGGCATCACCCTTCTCTGTCCCCCACTGGGCTGGCTTTGGTGCCCCTTGTGAGCCACATTCCCCTTGCTGCTTGGGACAAGAGTGCTTCAGCAGAGCTCACAGTGTCAGGACACGGCTACCTTCAAATTCTGATGACAAGCATTGAACTTGTCACAGCAATTAATTCTGATCATTCAATAAATCTGGAAATGCATTAAAAAGTCCAGCAGGTGAGTTGCTGGCTAAATGTAAACCATAACTGGTTACATGAGTCTGTGTTTCCACTGGACATGAAAGATGCTGAAATCACAAAGAGCTCCTTTCCATAGCCCTGTGTGCAGCAAGGTCCAACATTCAAGTAATTGGGGATGAAACAATAACTAATGGGGCAAAACACAGCATTGTTTCTGGTCAAGAAAACCCCTGATAACTTTTTCAAGAACTCCTGAGCTATTCAGGATGAAAAGGCATGGAAAACCTGACCATTATAATGAAGAAATCCTCTCTTTCTCTTAAAACAGAGAGAAGAGATGGCTACATATGGTGGAAAATGAAAATAAAGACAAGCATTTTTAAAGGGAAGAAAAAATGTCCACAGTTCCAAATGTATTTAGGGGACAAAAGTGAGTGAGGAGCCATAGGGAAGACTGCAAAAATCAGCATTCTAATTTTGCTGCTCCTCTCTCCAAGACAGAGTCCCTGCTCAGCCCCCAAAGATATAACTTAGCTGAAAATAACTGAAAACACCCTCTCCATCCTTCTCAACTGTGCAATTTCACAGCATTTATCAGGCCTCCTTTGAGAAGCAAGTGTTTAAAAATTACCCATCATGAGCAACTAAAGCTAGAAGCAGGTATTTGATACCCCTAAACTCAACCAATTATTTTCAAGATAGATTACAACGTAACAAAATTCCAGTAGTGCCTGACATCCAAATATACAATGGGTTCTTTGAATATTAAAATGTTTTTACCTGCAGATTTTAGGTATCTTCCCTTGAAATGCTGTATTCAAAAGCACAAGGTAGCACAGTTTTGAAGATTAAAGATATGTGAAAATCAGAGGTAAAAGCTGTTTAAGCTTTTTTATTATCTTTTAATGGTGACATTTCTATGACACAGAGCATCATGAAAGGCAAGACGATACAATTCAATAAGACATTCTTTGCCATACATTTACAGTGATCTCCACACTGCTCCAGTAGCTTTACATACAAAGTGAAAGGCATTTCCCATGCATGCTGCAGTTCAGAAACACATTTTGATACAGCCAAGGACCTACTTGGTGGCAAGAATTCAAAAGCTTTCTTGAACTGGGACAGCCCATCCCTTAAATATCTCACCCCTTTCACTACTCAGATAGATTACAGGCCTTCTCCTCTGATTTATGCACCACCACCACCACATCAACAAGTTGTTCCATGCTTGAGATACAAGTCCACAAACAGTTTGTGCTGATAGTTCACTCCCTTTCCAAAATAAAACTATACAAGTTAAACTTATTTTTCAGGCTTTTTATCTTTTTAATAAAAGGTCACAATTTCCTGCTTCAGCAGTATACATCAAACCATACAATTCTTCAGGGAGGATTACTTCTAGCACATTACTTCCTAGAGCATGACTATTCTGTAATATCCCTTAACAATCAATTAAGCCTGAAACAAAGTCTGATACAGAGTTAATGGCTTCAAATCTTTGCTCAAATCCTTTGAGCAAACCAGTACCTTAAAACTGACAACATTTGAAAAGCCATAGAAATTATAATACTAAAACTATTCAAAAATCTTTAGGCTAATGCTAACTTCAGCAGTATTGCTCTTCTAGCATCCTGACTTTTTGCTCATCCAATGAATTGATGAAAATCATGGAAGCATCCCTATGATGGTAACTTTTAATCTACTATTAAAACTCCTTGGTCATATTCAAAGCTTAGTAGTCAAATTGCACAACATAACACTGTGTTTTTGTCATAAGAGCTTAACACAGAGAGGGGTCAAGAGAGAGAAGTCTTGATCAGAGAAGTCTGTACCTCAGTGAACAGACACCAAACACACCATTACTTTTTTATGCTTGTGACCAACCTCAAGAGTTCAGAGGGATTTTTTTTTCAGGGCACAAAGATTTTCACATGCATAAATATTTCAGATATGAGCCTAAATTCTCAGAGCCTGCCAAAATACCTGTATCCAGACACCGTGCAAGCAGAACAGGAATTTTACAACATACCCTACAGGTACATGTGCTCCCCATGGACTCTCTTTAACAAGTATACTTCGAATTCAGAAGAAACAATCTGGAATACTAGGGTTATAACCAGCAGCAGTTCCAAAGACATTTCTGCACGCAGTACACGTTCAAGAGGAGATGTGCCACCTGTAGATGGCAGTGTCTTATCACATTGTCCCGACGGGAAAGTGATTCCCCAAGTTTTTGTTCTCGATGGTGAAGCGGGGGGAACGGGGGCTAAACAAGACCCATTTATGACACTAGCGAGATAAAACTTGGGATTTTTCAAAGGTTGTTCGTTATTAGTAGGATATGCAGAGATGGTTTGTTGTTAGTTTTTGGTTTTTTTCCTAATGCACTTCTTTGCCATTAGAAGGTTTATTGCGTTTATTACCCATTTTTACAACAGGGGTACTACACCTGGACACCACTAAGTTTCATGGGCAAATCAATTTACCAGCACTATCAGCCTTGCTCTACATTCAATTTTCCCTTGGTAAGTTTCCTGATACTTTGGGACAATGGCTGAAATATTTCCTAGAAAGCAGAGATCCATGCCAGCAGAAGTTGAGTGTATGTGGATTTTCTGTGCAGCTGCAGAGCAGGATACGTGAACACAATCTCCTTTGTAAGTGGGTTTACATTCATGGGTCCCCCCATGGCACAGCACAGAAAAAGACTTTTTTTTTTTTTTTAATTGCAGTTGCTAAGACCAGAAATCCTAACTTAATATATAATTTCATCATTTCCCATAATTAAACACATAAGCAGCTTCACTTTGAAACACAATGAACTCCTTCAAACTCAGTCTATCACTGTCAATCTCATTCATAATGCCTTGTTCAGGTGCCACATTTCAAAGAAATTATGTGATTGCTTTGCATAAACTGTGCACCTGCCTTTGAATTCACAATGTTTTTGTATAAATTACAATAATTTTCAGTATACTATAGAAGAAGCCATATAAAGATCCACTGCAAACAATAAAAAAGGTAAACTAACTGAAACATAAGAAATACCTCTTAAAAAAAAAATGTATTATCCCCTCAAGAGAGATGTACCTCCTTCAAATAAGTGGAGAATGATAGCTATACAGAACAGGGAAATCCAGAATTATTAAAGCAAATTTGTCACAATGACAGAGAGAAAACTGCAGCAGTTACAAAACCTTCATAAAGAGAAGGTGGGCAGGCACACACAAAAGCTGCTCAGCAAAACTTAACAGGGCCTTTCTCCAGGAAGGCCTCCAGGCTGGAAACACTCAAAAAAGGGGACTCATAGAATAAGTCTTATTCTTCCACCATAAAATTACAGAGTTGGGGGTGTGGGGGGAAAGTAGGGTTTCAGCACTCTAGGTCAGTGCTCTAAACCAGGTGACTCCGTGACAAAATACCAGTAGAAGACAGACATACCTGCTACCAGAATTTGCAGGTTTTGTAATTCTATTTCTATTACTTCATTAAAATGAGACACCAAGTTAGATTCAGTAGCTCAATTTCAATTCTCAATTTTAATCTCAAAGCCTTTAATTAATCAGTTTACTCTTTTTAAAGGTAGTTCAGGATTTTTATTTCCCTCTTTCCACTATTCTTTCCAAGCTCTTTTCAAATCAATATATTCAGAGAAATCACTCTCCCTTAATAACCTCCATTTTTAAGGTCACCTTTAATGCTATTTTTTTACTGCAGATGATGGATACATTTAAGAAATTTCTTTTGCTCTCTCCCAATTTCTCCTTTAGGGGAGGCAGCTTGTCCCTCCTTGGGTAGCCACCCATATTTACATCTTAGAAAGCAACATCAGATATTATAACCTTTCTCACTTCAAATAATATCCATTTGGGCATGTTTGAGGTAGTTGGCAACCCAATGTAACTCTGATTTCAATAGTGACTTATCTTCTAGGTAGAGATGGCTGCTATACTGAATCATTTTGCTTGAAACAAAATCATTTAAAAGAGAAGATGACACTTCTCACAAAACTGAGGCTGTCAAAGGCAAGGAGAAAAAGAGGAAATTACTCTGGCCAGCAGACAGGATAAATCTGCATCACACAATGCAAGAAGATGCATTTCACAGAACTTCCACCTCATCCAATGTAGTGCTCAAAATGCTTGGCATGAAGGGGCCAGGGTATTGGAGGGACGACTCCCAGCTGGAGCACGTGGATGCAGACATAGTTAAAACATCTCCAGGAATTCTGCTTTGCTTTGCTTGCATGCAACACCTTTCTTTTACTCATCAAACCATTTAAATCTCAACCCAGGATTCTCACTTTAACCCTTCAGATTCCCTCCCCTTCCTGATGTGGGAAGAGAGGGATCAGCTGTGTGGTGTTCAGCTGCCAGCTGTGGTTAAATCTGTTTTACACCTTGCTGCTGATTGGATTGTAAATAATCCTGACTGGGTTTCTGCTTCTGAAAACACACACCCACCACCAGCACTTCCATTATTAAAAGGAAAATTTGCCAAAACAACAATGCATTCGTTATCTGCCTTAGGTTTTTCCTTATATTTGAATTAATAAAAGCCCAATAAATTTGACAGTACTTATCACTGCATCAACTCCTGTACTGCACAATAAATATATACTGTAATTTCCTGAACTTTATCATTCAGTAGAAAAGAACTAGTAGGCAGCTCTCTTACTCCTACATAATTTATACACATTTGGTCTAGATGTAGTTTTTTATCATTATATAGATTGAATATACATATTTATTATACATCTAAACACACTTGGGATAAAAAAGACTTTCCAAGAGATAAGACTGAAAAAATTAGTATTTGAGAATAGTTTTTTAATTAAACCTAAACCATTGTGTAACACTACCCTGGAGCTAAACTAATTTGAGCTTTTCCAAGCCCTTAATTTGTCACACTCATAGCTCAATAAATAGTTACTGGATTAATTCCTTCCATTTAGCCTGCTTCTTCATCTGTTTTGCTATTTTGCCCATTTCTAGATCTTCCTGAAATTATGAATAAACACCATTATCTCTGACCACCAAATTATGTTTTTATTCCTCTCCTTGTCTCTAACTACACTCCCATAAATTCCTGATATTCTCCAGAGAATTGCTGAATGATTGTCTCCCAGGAGGAGTTCAGTGCCTTTTATGGTAAACTCCACAGCTTGCATTTATTCTAACTCTTGCTCAGAACCTGGCACACATCTCCTAATATATGGCAATGTTTTGAAAGATTTCCTTATTGCTGTTCTTGCAAGTCACATTAGTGGCACTTCTGCTCAACCAGTAACTGCAGTGTTTCAGAATCCATAAAATCTAATCTAGCACCTCACTTGGTGTGATCACAGTTGCAGATAAACAACCTAAATTTAATGTAATAGGTAAGATACCGAAAACATCACTCTGCAATACTTAAAAATAATCAGAATTGGTTAAAAATTATTCTTTGCAAGGAATGACCAGTGAGATTCATTGTGGCCACCTGCTGTGAGTGTCAGAGCCACAGACACACACTAATGGCAGACGCATGTGATAAACCACGTTCCTCTCCTGGGCCAGCATTGACAGCTTTGAGCTCAGTCCTTTGAGCTTCAGTTACTACTATTAGAAGAAAAATGTGTGAATGGGTAAAGTGGCGGGGGTGGAGAGTTGTGAGTGGAAATAGGTAGAGGTACTCCAGCTCACTGTTTTCCTAACAACCTTGTACAATGCAATCAACAGCACCTTTTATGCTGAAAACACAGTTTTGGCCTAATGGCTTGGGTCTGTCTCTCTCTTCACTACATGCTGTAACAGCATCCTCTGCATCACCAAGAGCTCTCTCCATTCTGAGAGGATCTGTGTATGTGAAGCACCCATGCAGAGAATTTTACAGGATTACTGTCTTCCCCTTTAACACCCTAAATGGAGCTTATTGTGGGACTGCACGAGCCTCTACACAGTCTCTGGAACAGCTGGAGAACAGGATCAGGACTGCTTTTTTCAGGGACTGGTGGCTCTCAGGATGCCTCTGCTGTGCTGAGCTGCCCAGCTGCAGGAGACCAAGGGTGTGTGGACATCCAGGTCCTTTTCCCCATGGAGTTATCAACCTTGAGAACACAGGGACCTGTCAAACATCCATTCCTGCTGGAGCATTCCATGGCTCTAGCAGCACCATGTCTTCATGACTACAGCCACTTCACCTAATTATACTCACAAACTGATCCAGCAGTACTTTTTACACCAATCATAGTTTTTAGACCCCCACTGCAATTACTGGAAGGCTGCTGGAGAACTGCTGAAGTTATTTCTCAGCCAAACATTTATCCTTTACTGGAACACACGTTCTGAATTTAAATAACTTTGTTCTCTTCCCAGCACAGCAAAACAAAAGCTGAAAAAGCAAACACTTCCTACAAATGCATCAGAGGTCTAAGAGTTGCAGCTTTTTCTTTTCCTTTTCCATGGCAAGTCATCCATTCATGTGACTAGACCTTTTCTTTATCTGTTCCCATTTGAACCCATCTTCTTAAACAATTCTGGGTAACCAAAATTGCAGTCAGCTTTTTTGAGGAGTGTCACTACATTGCTTTGTTCAACAACATTAACATTTCCTTTCCTCCCCTGAGAAGAAAACCCACATATTTTAATGCATCCTGAAGGATCACATTTATCTTTCTTATGTCTCTGTCTCATTAGTGCCTGATTCTGTGAAAGAGTACACAAAGTCCTTTCCTCCCTCAGTTGTTTCCAGCTGATGAGCTTCACACGTAGAGCAGAAATCCCTATTGTTACTTTCAAAGGGCATGAATTTGCATTTTATATAACTGAATTACAATTTTATTGCCATTATTACAGTTCTCAAGTTCATCTAGTTCTTCCTTTGTGGTATTGTCATCCACCTTTGTACTGGACACATCCACATAAGCAATACTCATCTCCCCTGCTGCTCAGGAAAAGGTCTGAATAGCTAAATCTTTGATTCATTTACAAAAAAAAATGAAATAATTGTAATGGTTAAGAGGCACAATTAAAGTCTTAGGACTTTTATAGCCATCCTTGTAGGCAAACACACACATCTTGAATACTAACATTATATACAAAAATCATAACATGCAAGAGATCCTGAATTTGCGTTTTCATGCAAGCACTATCAAAGCATTGTGAATAGAACTTTACATTTATACCCTCTTTACTCAGATATCATCATGTGTTTTAGCAAGTTCTTTAGGAATAAATCCTCATCAATGTACACTTTTTGAGTATTATTTTATTCCAACGTTAATGACATTATTCCAGAAAGTAAACAGCAAAGGAAAAAAAAAAAAATCTTAATTAGAAAACTACTGTCCTGACAGGCCAACATAGAAAGCAGGACAAAATTAGGCTCTCCATTAGAAAACAGTACAAGTCAGAAAGCACTAAGCTTAACTCTGTATGAACTAAAACACCTTGTAGGAACTCTGTAATTAGGGCTTCTTTCTGGAATACCTGAAAACAAGGGCTTCATCTGGCTTTTTGTTAGACTCAAGTGGTCAGCTGGCATGAAAGCTTACACAGATTTTAGTTTTGTACTTTCCAGACATTGTAAGTTAGCTTTGTACAGGTGTTCTGCTCTGGTTAGTTTTTGTTTTGGTTTTGGGGTTTTTTTTAAACAAACACCAGGAAAGACTTTTTGGCTTGAAACTCTGTGGGTTTGCTATTAAAGAAAAAAAAAAAAAATTACACTGTGTCACCTTTTCACAGTTTCCTTGGGACACCTACCTCAGAAATAAATTTTACACAAAAAAACTTTTCTTGAAACACAGAACTGGGTATTGGAATAACTTTCTCTGTTAACTATACCCTCCTACATATTCTTAAAAATGCATGCATTAAGTCAATTATAATAAACCTGTCTCCAAAAGTCAGTTTTTGAAAGCATCAGAAGTAACCTTCCCCAATGGTACAGATTTGAAGAGTGCAAGTGGACAGCAAATTTAAACCATAGGGACACAGCTTAGGAAAGGGTCCCCATATTCCAGGCACCAGCAGAAGAAGAGGGAAGGAAGTAAATGCTCCACTAATTACACCATTTTCTTATTAAAAGTGCTTGATTTAATGGGGCAGAAATGTTAGTATGATCCAATGTTAACACTTAAATAAGAACTGCTTCTGAAACCAAGTTTAAGAATTAATGACCTTAGAGCCTAAATATAAATGGAGCAAAAGGGATGTGCCTCTATTTCTCCATTGTGGGTATCGCATAGGAATTCAAGTGGAAAAGGAAGTGAAAGGTGAGAATTGTGGTGTTAGAAAATTATGGCTGAAAATGTGGTAGAAAGAATGGTTAAGCTGCCATTAATGGAGGTAGATGTCAAGGATCTTCAAGCACAGGCCCAAGTCTTTGATGTGGTACAACAACTGGAGATAAGGCAAAGGACTCCCCTCTATTTTACAGAATTAAACTAATATAGAATATATTCGACCAAAAAACAGTACACTTCCTTTATATCTTCTGAATTTAGCATTAATAACTTCTACATCCCAAACTAAATTGGCACCCTGTCCCAGGGCTGTGTCCTGGTTGTGACCTCCCAACACCTGTTTTGGACAGTGCCACTACCTGAGTCACCCAGTTGCAGCCTGCAACTCCCTTTTAATCCATGTGCCCCTGCTGCAAGCACAGAACCAGCCTGGGTCTTGATTCAGCCATGCTGGGACAACGCTGCTTGCTACCCGTGCTCAAAGGCATCTTCCCCAGGGTGCCAATGTGTCAAAGTTTGTCCTCCCTACCACAAAGCCCAGAGCCACTGAGGGAGAGTCAAAAAGCACCAATCACTCAAAGCTGCTGCACAAGGCATTTTCAGGCTGCAGGTTCTCCTGTAGATATGTAGAAATGCTCTTGGCCAACTCCAAATCTGCTTTTTGGAAAATGGCGTGTGCATTGTCCAGTCCCATACTAACAGCATAACCAGTTGAACTAACATCACTTCATGTTTTTTAATATATTAAATAATCCAGCTACTTTCTCTCCAAAGAGGAGAGCTTAGGCCTGTAGGTCTATTTAACACCTGGTTAAACACTATCTAACCTCACTGCACTAGCCAACTACTTTACATAGAAGCTGAATTTTGGCTAATAATGTCCCAATTAAACAGCAGTCACTGTCATTCACTATCATTAGGCTAAATTAGTTTCCTGGGAGATGTCCCAATAAAACAGCCATCCTGGTTAAATGCTTACCAGTTAAATAAGATATGTGACACAGAAAAGGGTTTGTGAAAGAAGAAATTCAACCACTTTTTACCCCATTCTCTGTAGATAATTTGCCAACAATTTTAAGACCACATGCACTGAACCACAGAAACTTTGACTATTAGTTTTCAAATATAGGTGTGTGAGTGCTCTAGCGGGCAGTAAATAGCATCTCTGTAAATCCCATTTCCTTGCAGGACCAGGACAATGTGTTACCCAAACTTATATAATATATGCCCTGTGAGAGGAGAAATAAAATGCTGTAGGAACAAAAAATTAGAAGTAGCTCTGAAGTGCTCTGTGGGAGTGGGTTCAGAAGGTTAATTTGGAATGATCTGTGTTTAATATTAACAACTCAGAAGAACGATTTCAAGATTATTTCACAGAAGCCTGGGTCTTCCTTTCCAAATCTGGCATTTGAAAGTGTCTACTCAGAACTGCAATAAGCTGGGCAGCCAAGCCAACGCACAATTCATTTAAATTTAGCCATTTAGAGCAAGATGTCTAAAGTAACCCAGTTGTTGAGAATTTCTCTGATGTCAAAGCAAGGCACTTCTGGTTGCAAAATCATTATCTCTGATGGGAAGAATGCATAAATTTCTTCATATACTGATTTATCTCTAATCACCATAGTGTGTGTTCATCCAAGTTAGGTAAGGAATTTTCAGCTATGGAACTCCACAGAAGCTGCCCTGAAGGTCTGGCAGAACTGAGTATGTGCCTTTCACTGTGTAGTCTTTTTACAGGTTAGAGAAGAAACAAGCATCCCTGAGATTGGCAAATCCAATCATTCACCTGTCCAGGGCATGCAGCAAGCAGCACAGGCTAAAAAGGATGAGCTGTGTATCAATCTCACAATGTCTTGGACAGAAGAACAGGCCTGAAAGAAAAGCAGCTTTTAGATGGTCATGTCAAATAGATATAATGCTGTGGACACACTGTCATGAAAAGGTACTAAAACACAGCTGTAATAGCAGAGAAAAGAGACAACTGTGTTAGGATGCTGTCTCTCCAACCCCATTTCCAAGTTAACACACCCTGATTCTTGGAACACAACCTTGGTAGGCTTTGTAAGACAGCAGGACCACACTGCTGTCTACTTTTCACAGAGTGCAACTGTACCATGCACCATGGCTTGCACTTCACCTCAGAAACAAAACCGAGCCAGGATTAAAGCAAAGTGAAGTAGTAAGTACATCAAATCACACCTTCCTTGCACATGGTTCTTGGAGCTGCCAATTTAATTGGAGCTGAGACTAATACACACATCTAACTTCTCACTGCTACAAAAATTCAGCTGAGCACAGGGCTCTGGCCCACAGTCATAGATGCAGAAGCAATTCAGATTTCCCAGCAACTCCTTTATGGTCATGTTGCCTTAAAAACCCAAAGAGATTTCACCATTGCACAGTTAAGTGATATTCATAAAAGTTTCCTCAACAACCAGGAGTAAAGAGAAGGGATTTATATGTTTTAAAGGAAAGCTAAAATTTTAGTAATATTGAAAATTTTTAGAGTCTATGGCCTGTATGGTCTAAGCATTGAACTGGCCTCAGCACAGCTGCTGTACTTAGGTCAGCAAAAGCCTGTTCTACTAATGAATTCTCCAATCCTTTTCTCTCCTCCATGACAAGAGTCAATGACGAGTTGCACTATTTGCAAACACTGACTTTATGGAAATTAGGAAACAAGCAAGCATTACAGATTTTTTAAAAGCAACATTCTGAAAGGGAGGATTAGGTAAAGCTGTGAGCTTTGCTTGAAAACTTCTGCCAAAAAGGAAAAGAAAAAAAAATTAAAAGTTGTTGCTGAGGTTAAAGTATGGTTAGTTTTCCCTCAAGATAATGTAGTATCTGGGACAAGAGGGACACACCAGGGACACAAGAAGAGCTCAAGAAGCTGAATTTAAAGAGTCTGATGCTGGCATATTGTATAAGTCTATACTGCTGCTTTTATTCTATGTTTCTGCTTACAGATATTAAGACCAAAGAATAACATGCTCAAGGAAACAGATGGACATCTCCAAAATGAACCACCAGTGGAGACTTTAAATAAAAACAATTAACATCATCTTTTGTGCAAGAATGCAACCTCCAACTGCAGGTACATGAAAACCCTGAATCACCATCCATACTCCCTGCAGTCTTGCAGTCAATTTAAAGACCATGAAGATTTCTTTTTCCTGCTGTCTGTCGCTGCCCCAAGACAAAGATCTCAGCACTTCCTGAGGTCTGCACTGCAGCCTCTCCCTTCAGCAGCTGTGGGGGTTGATCAGCCCATACATCTTCTAAAGAGGTGCAGTATTTACCCATTTTGCCCCCCTGTGCATAGCTAATTAGCATGAATTGAGTCCTGCCTTTCATCATTCTCACTCATCTGCCCCCTGAAGCACATTAGTACCCATCTCCCTTGCTTTGTTTTCCCCTCCTTCAGCTCCTTGCACTTTGGTTTATTGTCCTCACCGTGCCTGCCTCTCTGCCTCTGGTCAATAGAATGTGTTACAGACCTTGTCTTCACTCTGCTCCACACCTGAGCAGGACCTTGTCTATTTATGTGGCAGTGCAAGGAGCACGCCAAAGCCTGTCTGAGCTTTTACTAAGAATAACTAACATGTGATAGCTACCCTGAGGTAAGAAACCCCACACCTTTCCTGGCAGTGAAACAGTTGTGTAACCAAGATCTTATTGCTTGACATTGGGAAAATTTGTTTTAAATATTTTATCCAATGATATCAAGTAAAAAGTGAATGGTAGATCAAGCACCAGCACTGAAAATCAATTCACGTGTCCAAGTGCATGCAATAAAAGGTATTAAATTATTTCTACCTCTTAAGCACAGACAAAATAGAAAGGCCAAAACCCACTAACAATTTGTCTATTTTTACCTGTAAGTTATTTTGAAGGAACCAAGTCCTCCAGTTATTAGACATTCCTGATTGCACCAAAGTTTTGATAGCAAAAATCTTATTATTCTGGAGACAACCACATTCAACGTATAATTTATATTTGTACAAAGAAACTCCAATTCTTGAAGCTTAACAACTCAAAATCCCAGACAGTTTAGTTAATCATTTTTCTGAAACACACCTACAAGAGAGGAAGTCATAGGTCACACATTTATGAACATTTTGAAAAATTAAATACAGCCATTACCTGGAGAAAGTAATCTCTTTGATGAAATTTTATGCCAATCCAATCTTCAGTTACTAACTACTCTTCCCTCAAAGGCTTGGAATACTAAATCTTGCTACCCCTGGGATTGCTACTGGTAAACAATTACTTTTAAGCATAAGTGATAGAAGCTTAGAGCATTTCTACCCCAAATTTATGAGTCTGAGCACTGATGCTGCTGCCCTTATGCACAGCAATGAATGGATGGGCCTGGGATCTGCACCTGCAATGCATAACTGAAATGGCACTGAGCAGAAGTGCACATCAAGCAAAGTGCAAGCTCTCACCCAGTTTTTTAATAGATGATTAAATCACAGTTCTAATTTGCCCTCTCCACCTTCCTGAAAATGTCTGTTGTATTTAGCTACAGCTGCAAAAACATGTCATTTGTATTGCACACTTAGGGAAAGGAGGCAAGTTAAAGAAAAAGAAAGAAAAGTCAGATGCTATAGGATACTCTTTGCTTATATTTCTTAAGAGAAACAGAATTTTCATGCTGTTGAAGCCCAGTAGCACTTGACAGCAACTTCCCCATGTCTAATCATCCAGTCTGTTCACATCATCTTTATTATTTATGCCAATGACACTGCATCACAAATATGTCTCTAGTGAACAGTAATGGTATTGATCTGCAGGGGCTTATTTCAATAGTACCATACATTAGAGGTGTATTAATGAGATCTGCAATACCCTTATTTTTTACATTCTGTTGGTAGTTGTCTAATAGATTCTGCATCCTGAACATCCTATCAATACCAGAGAAGCACTGCAAGCTGCTCATGCAAATTATTGTGTGAACTTCTGTCCTATTTCACCAGCAATAACTGCATAATAGATAAATGCCTGAATTTTTAAGCTCATTGGAATATTTTTAATGTGAACCGACCTTTGCGATCAATTGCAGTTCATTCTGGTGCTTGCTTTAAAAATAACTAAAAGGATTAATGAGTTTGTGTAGCTTTTATGACAACTTGGGTATTCCTGGTTGAATAGGTCTTCTTTTCATGCCAACAATACAATTGTAACAAGTTATGGTAATGCATAGAAAATAATCAAGGCACCAAATTTGGGATTAAATTTTCTAGATATGGACATGGATGAGTTTTATATGAATAGTAGGGATAAGATAGAAGTTGGGGGGGAAAACTTGTAGTAATTTAAGACAAATCAATTTGCAAGTACCAAACTCCAGATGTTCAGGGCAATAGCAAGTATCATATATAGAAGATAAAATCTATTTAGTGTCTGGCTTAAGGGGTTGTATGTCCCACATGACTGGGGCTGAACACTGGGTTTTATCGAGTCTGTCTGATGTCCAACACCCATTTTGCTTTCACTGCACTTTAATTATCAAATATTATGCTTGAACATGACAGAACTAAGCACTTTAAATCTGTTTGCTGCTTAGCATTTACACACATCTTTAGCCAAAAGAATAAGGGTCACATTTCCACTTAGCACCGATAAGCTCATTTCACTCTTCCAGCACCTTTTTCTTTCCTTCTCCTCAGAGAACAGAGTGAACAAATTCCAATTCTATATTCCACGTGAGGTTAATGTAGGCAGAATATGCGACACTTCTGTGACATTTTACTCCCTTTCTTCCTTAGGCAAAGTTCATCTCTGTGCAAAGGGTCAGCATAAAGACTGTTCAGCTGCTGCTAACATGGAACTTGAGTATTCAGTCTGTGCACAATAAGAATTTCAGCCAAAGTATATATTATACAGACATAATTTAAATTATGCTGCCTCTAACAGGCTCAAATACATCATTACTTTACTTACAGCTTTATAGAAGACAAAATGTGAGCATAAATATCAGTCCCAGAAGTAATGCTACATGCCAGAGCACAATATTCATGTACTCTGCTCTAAATGCTGCTCATGCCAATGAAGACAGAGCCTATGCTTGCAGCTGGCAAATACAAGTAAAAATGCTGTTAGAAGAGTTCCCCATTCAGATAGGAAGTTTGGCCTCAAAATTTTAGAATCAGTTCCCAATCCCCTATGCTTTTCTGAAAATTATCACATGCTACATAGCAACTTCTCTCTGTCAGCTTAAACCTGTTTGAAAAGCATCAACTGGCCTAGCTCTGGCTGCCTGAACAGTAGGATCACCACGTGCACATACCCACTGTGGGTTAAATGGTTACTTAGTTATGGTTAAATGGTTACCTGTTAGTGCAGGTGATCCTGCACTAACATGGACTCCTAACCTGTCTCTCCACTGTTAACAGTTTCAATGGTGTAGAGGATTCCAACAGGAAAACACAACAGCACCTTGATATCATAGTGGCTATTCAAAACTTTTCTGACCTCTCAGGGTGTATCAGGTTTACGACATGAGGAATATCTTTTACAAGTTGTAGATCACAGGTCAGTGCACTGAGGTTCTCTGTCCCCTTCCCTTTGCTGATAAACAGAAGAACTTACAAGATTTTAAGTCAGGAACTCCAAACCTTCTTCCTTCATCAGAAGTGATTTAAACTTCTAGAACCATGATTTATAGGCACTGTCCCTCTATCTGACAAAAAACCTGAGATTATTTCACTCACTCCCAGTTTGGAAAGTGATTCTGCACTTTAATATCATGTTCAATATATCCTCTCTTGGCAAAATCAGAGACAGAACTGGGGATAGAAGAATGTTGGCAATTAGGGGTGTAAATTCTTATAGAGAGGCTAAAATTGCCAGCAGAGATGCTTGTCTAACTGCACAGGTGCTAGACAGCTAAAAAGTCAACAGGGAGATGGGAATAAAGGATATGGCAGAAATCACACAGGTCTGTGTTTGTCTCCCAAAACACTTGACTGTAACTCCAGATATCTGCAAAACTAAATGCACCTCTTGTGAGCTGTATCATGTGGCTTCTCAAAATACAAGCAGCAGAGAAACATGTTTTATTCATGCCTGATTTTCTATGTTCACTCCAAATAAAACGTGATGGTGAATGTGTCAACTATGTACAATTTTATCAAAATTGAGGATTTTCTTACAAGTATTTTTGATCCTTTGTTTTTAATAGATAAGTTAAAAACAGCTTTAAGAAAAAAATTACATTTCTAGCTTAATTAAAGTGCTTAACGGGTCCTTAACCAATGAGAGGTATGGCGGAGGGGGGAGCCAAATAGGGAAACTGTGCAAAATATTGTATATTTATATTCCAACCTCCATCAAATAAAAAGCAGCAGGTTCCCATAGACATTGGCATAGGATGCTTATCAAAATGGAAGTAGCATTGGAAGTACCATGTGAAGACTTATGTAACATCTAAACAGACCACAAAAAACCTACTTTGTCTTTTTCACCTTTGCAACTCACAGACCCCTTTTCAATGAGAATGGATGGTAACAAATGGGTATCCTGCTAGTCTAAGGCAGCCAGGTTTCAGCAGCAACCTAACTCTTCATCAATCCATTTATAGGCAACAGCTTTTCCCATTTTGCAACTTAACTGCCAAAAAATAACCTAATTCTGTAGTTTGATGTTTTCCAGAAACTGAAGTTCTTGCATAAAAATAACCAGTTGCACTAAATACAAGCAAATATTACAACAAATAGCTGGAAAAAAAATTTCTGTAGTCACAGCTTAAAAAGTAAAATAAATTTACACTTGAAGATTTTATTGCATATGAACTTTATTTTCTTTCTTCCGATGGCACAGGTCTTCAAAATGAAAGAAAAAGGATGATGCATCTGGGCAATAATTCCATAGCACAACAATGTTTATTACAGCCTCTATAAAATCAAAGGACTTTGTTACCTCTTCAATAACATCAACAATTATGCTAACAGAATAACAGTAACTGTGGAGGTTAATTAGAAGCGTGCCTTCAAACACTATACACAATTTGCTTTCCTGTTGTGTTGTCTGTGCAGAGCTTCCCTGAAACCTCTCCTTGAACAGAGAAAATTTTCTCCCAATATGAAACAGGAATGCACATGCCTTGGACTGCACAAACTTGTTTGTGTGTCCTGGGAACCTTGTGGTAGCCCTCTTCTCAGAGATACTTCTGGAAACTGGGTTTAACTCTAGAATATTCTGAGGAAGCTGCAAACTTCAGAGAAGCCATTCTGTCCTACTGCTGTACGTGACCCAGTGAGGAGAGATAAACTGTCTACACTTTGTACCCCTTAGCAGTTTTCAAGGCATCTGTGCACTAATTTAAACTGTGCAGTCAAGAGGAGGCAAGGAAGGCATTACGAAGGAAACAAAAGGACTCCATGCCTTTCTTTCTTCATAATTTTACTAAAACTGTGAAAATTTTACTGGAAAGCTCTAAGTGGTAAACTCTCCACAGGCATTTCTATAAAACTGGCACATAATGTTCTTATGGGCATGTGTTGTTAGAATACAAGGGCATCCAGTATAAAAACACTGCATGATACTTTCTGGTTTTTATTAGTCTTATACCACCTATAAAGAATTATTTTTTTTCAAGAAAGCAACACGACTAGTACTTAATTTTCTGATGCAACAAAGTGAACTACCTGAAGGACTGGTTGTAGCTGAATAGTTGAATCAAGATGAATTATGCACTTAATATTTCTATATTTGAAGTATTTAATTGTTTAAGAGATTAATCACTGTCTGAATGCTACCATGGTCCCCTTCACTGGCACATTATTGTGCCTTACATGTACAATAAGGCAAATGAGCTCAGCAGCCAGAAAATCAGTCTTGCACAGAATCTATAAACCCTCAACTGCCAAACAGTGCAAAATGGGAGGGGTAATCATTTGTGATAAGAGATCCTAAAACACAGAAAGGAACTGTAAGTTCAGGTGGATATAATTCAACATAAGGATGCTGCTGCTTGCTCACGGTGAGCCAAGTGTTACTTTCACAAGGATGAAATCAGCAGGTATCCTCAGCTGGCAGTGGGCCAAGGGAGGGCATCACAGAAGAGATCATGTGGGGCCAAGACAAAGTGCCATGGGGCAGGCCAGGAGCAGCCAGGATGCCCAGGAGAGGCAGGCCTGGGACAAGGAGAGTCTCTGTGTTGCTGCAGTTGCTGAACCACACCCTCCTGGCCCCTTCCCAGGGGCAGGCACCAGCCTGAGGCACCAGGGCTTTGACAGAGGCAGGAAGAACAGGGCTACCCTGCTGCTGGACAGCAAATGCCCAATTTAAAACACAGATTATGTATTTTACAGTAGAGCTTTGAGCTGACACCCTAGTAACATTCTGAGCCTGCTGCTAGCTCAAAGCAGTAACCCCTCAGATCAAACGTATGTAAAACACAGTGATTAAAGTCTAGAGCTTAAATCACTTGAAACAGTTTACCTATAAAAGAGATCAATACCTTCTCTATTTTGATTTTGTTTGTCTTCATGATACTTGGGGGGAAAAAAAGTAGTTTATATCTTATCTGAGCACCTTGGTGAATTTTACAATTCGTCTTTTTTTAAAATAGCACCTTTTATTACTGTCACAGGTCAAAAGGTAAAGTGTCCTTGCTGCAACTCATCCGATGAGATAAATTGGTACCTATGCTGATGTGAAAACTGGGATATATGCTGCTAAAAGGGACTGGAGTGGCACACAGCTCTACCAGAATGTGGGAAAAAAATCTGACAGCTTCAGATTTCACACCAACCCATGTAAACCCACAAATTTTGTGTGAGCATACAGATATATATATATAAAATATGTAAACAGTACAGCAAAATGGCAGATGTAAGGAAAGATGCAGCACTCAATGATAACACAACCATTATTTTGAATTTCTAATCACAACGTTTCAATTAGATCAAAATGCTGCATATTAAGCACACGGACAGAGCTACCAACAGTCCCACTCAATACTCCAAAGGTGTTCACTTGCCATGTGAACTTCATGTGGATGGATTAAAATGGATAGTTTTATGATCCATCTTGCTTCTTAGACAATGAAATGTTACCAGATTCCCATATGGCAACACCTCAAAATAACTCTACACCACTAAGACTCTGAGAGAGCCATATTACAGTGTTAGAATAGTTTAGTATCCCCAGATGACAAGAATCAATTAATATGTGAATAAGGATCTAGTGCCTCTTGAGTGAAGTTTTTATAAGTAAAAAATTTCACTCTTCCTTTCTGTGCAGTTCAATTAAGAAAGAAATGGTTTTCTAATCAACTTTAACAACTGAGGCACAAATGTGCCTAGGTGAACCAGCTGCCTATTAAATAAATGTGCATCTTTAATCCAGAAAAAAAACTAGGTAATCCATCATATTAGCAGCAAGAGAGGCTATGTTTCTTTTAGAGGAGGAAAGGAAGAGGTTCAAAATAAAAAAACTTTGTTGTGTAAACATACAGAAACACCAAGGTTTTGTTCCAAACCAAACAAAAATATCTATAATCTCATTCTTGAATGTACTTCTACTATTAAATCAAGGAACAGAATTGCATAAACCTGAAGTATTGCCTAGAAAGGTCTGACATTAATCTATCCCTTTGGGAGTGCTCAAATAAGCTTGTTGAAGGTTTTACTTTTTCTTTCCCCCAAAACTTTCAATTCTTCTTTCCAGTAATGAGCATGTTCAAGCATATTAGGTATTGAGGTTTAGACAATCATGTTATCTTTTCCCAAAGTACATGATGGAACTCACTGTCTGAAATTCAATTAATAAAACCTACCCTTTAATTAACCTATTAAGTTGTTAAATGCTTGAAGAATTGCTTTAGCACCTTATAAAAGCTACAGCTATGTAATAGATAATAAGTACCATTGGCATGACATCATGATTAATTGAACAAACAGAGGGAAAAATATGGTCAATGCAATACTGACTCAAAGTCTGTCATGGACTAAGTAAATGAACAAACGCAGCACTGCAGGTAAAAAATTTTTTTTCCCAAGTAAGTATCTGTCTACAGAGAATCAGAGCATGAGCATTTGGCAATTATTTGCAAAAAAGCATCTATTTCAAAGGAGGTTCAGGAGCAGGAATTGATAGCTCCCAAGAAGAAGGCAGTCCATGACTGTGGCTTCAGCTACTGCCCCGTTGAGTCAGATGCACCCACCCTACATCCCTCCCTCTGGACAGGGGCTGCCAGACACTCCCCTGGCTGGGAGGAAGGAGCACCAGTGAGGTTCATCACCAGAGCCTGAGCAGCAATCAAATCCCACCTGGCACGGGGCTAAATGCCTAGAAGGAAAATAGGGAGCTCTTAAACTTCTGTGAGGTGCCAGGATAACAGGAGCAGCAGCACCTGCCATCATGTGTGACTGAGGGAGCAGAGAAAGGTCATACTGCAGTTCAAAGGAACTCTAACTTCTCTTCGGGAGAAATCCCACATTTCACGCTTCTGAGTAATCCCAAGTTATCTTAAATCTTGACAGCAGCTCTAAGCTTTTTATTCCACAAATCAGAAATCCTACACACCACCTTCCAGAACACGGGGGAGAACTTATTACGGCTGGTTAATTTTCTTAGCAGGTATCTACTGAGAAAGCCTCTCAGTGAAGTTATTCTCATCTGTCACAAAATTTTTTCTCTTAGCCCCAAAATTCCTTACCAAGAAGCCAACAACTGACTGAGAAATCCATGCCTGGGCAAAATTATAACAATCTGAGAGAAGTTCAATGACCTTCTGAAAAACAGTATTTTCTCCCCTCTGTTTAATGTCCCTGCCATTTGAAATCTCTTGCTGTTGTAGTATTTCCTTTCTTTCTGCAAAATCTTCCTAGATTTTTATCTATCTACACCTGAGAAGATAGAATGCAGTTATAATAACAAAATTTTGCCTTTGCAAACAGTCTACAAAAGTTAAGAGAGATTTTGCCAGGTCCCCAGTGGAGTAAGAGATACTGCCAAAACAAATTTTTTGGCAGTAGCTTAAGATATTTGTTTGTCTAGAAAATTGAAGAAGTATGTAGGGAGGATTTTTTTGTAAAACAGGTCTGAAACAGAGACACTGGAAAAGCTTTAAATACAGATACCCCAGCTGCAGCATCTAATTAATAACACGGACTGCAGCACAAAAAGATGGTAATTAGAAATTATATCATCATCATCTGTTTCAATACTGGAAATGTTTTCAAACTACAGGATGCTTGTGCATCAGAAATTAAACCTAAAGAGAAGTGCTTCAGTATTAGACATACTCATCTTATGAGGAAATCTGAATGTCAGACATGTCTAAACTGAAAACCAGCAAAACTTCACCTTAAATTCCTTTCAGTCCATTCACAGGAAGGTGACAGATAAGGGCTTGGAATGGAGAGCCTATTCAGCCACATAATATAAGCTGCATCTTGTCAACATGAAAAGCAAAAGACAAGTTATCTATGCTGCAGTATCACTGTCATACACTTTTTTTGGTTTTTTTTTTTTTTTTTTTTCAGCACCAGAGATATTTTAAAGGGAGATTTGGCTTTTTGAACACCTTTAATAGGCTTCCTCAGAGTTTTAATTAGTAGGACATCCAAGCAGTAGCTGACAGCTGGCAGAATCTCCTGTCGTGAGTTAAAGTCAACCTAATTAAGATTCTGGAAGAAAAACTCATTCTTCCCAACACCCTTAATCAGTCAGGCTTGGTTGAAAATGCAACACAGAACCTTTTGCCTTGACAACAACATAACCTTCAAAATATGGCACTTCCAAACAACAATAATAGTGGAGTGATTTCTTCATATGGAAATTTCGTAGAACTACTAAAGCTCTGAAATACATTCTCCACCTTCCCTTTAATAAATGTTAATATAATTTAGGATTATTTATCATATTTAAGATTTGACATTTCATGACTGAGACATTTTGTGCTATCAGAATCACAGACAGTGACATATAAGCTGCCCCTAAGAGAAGCAGCAAATTTTTTTTCCCCTGGCACTTGTAAAATTATCTAACTATTTACAGCTTGAGTGGAAATACAACTAGAACAGTCAGCCTGAGCCAGATATACATAAGCAAAAGGAGATTTGTCTTCATCACAAGCCAAGGGCTCTCTTGTCAGCTCAGGTTCAGGTGCCAGCCTGAACCTCCAGGTGTCTGTGCCCTTTGTGCTCTGCTCTGTCTGGAGCGAGCTGGCTCTCAGGGCAAAGAAATCCTGGCAGTCAAACTTCACCTCTAAAACAGTACAGCCATTACTACCTCACACTCTGGGCTTCTGCAAGCTTAATCCAAGCTTTAGTACAGCAAGCAGAAGTCCACTTACTCTTTCCTTTTGGTTTTGTTTGGGCTTTTTTTAAGTGAACTTCCAAGGCATTTTGGTGACACGTATCAGTACCAGATTTGCCTTTACATTTAGCTAAAATCATTACTGCCTACAAGCAGTTCCAAACACCTGGCCCACTCCTGCCATGGCAGACTGCAGAGAGATGAAGCAGATCTGGAAAATAACCCAGCTAAAAATAAACACCCCAGCACAGAGCACTGTCTAGAGTGAGGGTTGCTTTGAATACAACTTTCAATACAACTCCCAGCAATTCCAAGCACTACAGCACACAAAGATAGATTTGAATAGAAACCTCGTTTACAATTACAACGTCAAGTCTCCACTGCCTTCTTTTCTCTTTCTACAGCCTTTTTCTATCATGCATTCACTTACACCTCAGAAATACCTTGAATACACAGACTTTCCACTCATTCTGCACATGCCCTGGTCCTTCATTGCTATATGCAATGTACAATCAATCTCTCTGCAAATGTAATAGTATCACAGCCATTCTAGTGTCATCACATATTATAGTCCTTCTACACAGTTGTAAATGACTGCAGAAGGTACAAGGCAGTCAGGAATCAGGCCTACAGTACTTAAGAGTGATTACAATGAATATGACAATAATCCCTCTCTTTGTAAAACAAAATCCCAGGAAGTGTGTATACACAGAGGTTAAAGCCTCTTGGAGCAGCTGCTAAGATGCTGCTTAGACTACTCAATTATGCTATTAAACCAGCAGCAGCCACCCAGGTGATTTGATCCTCAGCACAGGAGCTGTGAAGTACAAAGCAGAAGGTGCTGATTTCAATAGCAGATCTAAGGCAGTCCGGCCAGCACAAGGTGCAACCACCATGAAAGAAGCTGTGCCAGCAAACTCTTGTGTTTTCCCAGTCACACCTGAATAGTCTAAACAACAAATGTAATTGTGGCAGCTAACATCCCAGCCCTATCAAGTGACTCGTGAAAGGCACAGGGAGCTCTGACAAAAAGCACTGGAAGCAATCCTTCTGCATGCTGCCATTTTGTACTGTGATAATAAAATCAGGGACAAAGCTACCCTTGAAGTCCAAGACAGAATTATTAATATTAATACTTAAAATTGGTCCAGTCTTATTTATCTTTCAGAGAGTGCTTTCAGACCTGCAGGATACAGCTCTCCTAGCAAAGAGCAGGGAAGAGCTGCCTTTTTTCTCCTGATGTATTGCTCTTTAGATATTCAGACGGGTAGCTACAGGGCCACAGCCAGGACAGCTGCATTTCCATTAAATTACCGTATTCTATAGACAGGCAGTCTCCTTGTTTTTCACTTTCAGCACTGCACATTTCCTTTTGTAAGTCAGCTAATTTTACTTCTGCCTTTTTCACTTCAGCTCAATATCTAAGTTACAGTTCCAAGTCCAGTGCAGTTAACATCTTACTCTCTTGTCCTTTTAGCACTGTGTTTTCCTCTGCAAATCCACAGCACACAATTTATTTCCATTACCAGGACACCTTTCCTGACTGAAGCTGCTGTGACAGTCACACGAAGCACACAGTTACAGCACTTCCACTTCCATCCTCCCTTCTGCCAGCAGCCACCAGGCAGCAATGATAACCCTCTTAGCATCAGCCTCTCCTCCCTCATCTGTCCACAGGCTGCCCCACTTTCCCTGAGCCCTCAATAGCATCTCCCAGACTGAGCTTTCCACCTGCCCATCTTCCAAGGACTTTACCTGCACCTCCGCAAACACTTTTATTAGTATGTGCATCTTGTTTCAGACTTAGCAAAGCAAAGACCAATATTTAAATGAAGTAAAAAATGCAGCATGCAGCTGTCACACGAGATCAATAACTACCTTTATGCTGGTACCACATCACTGACTTGATCAAGTTATCCTGTAGGCCAAAAATCCCAGCTAACACTTCATCTCATCTCTAGAGCACACCACCTAAACCCATGTGCTTTTACAGAAAAACAAATGAAGCTAGGCTAGACTTTTTTAAGAGAAAAAGCAAATTAGGAAGGAACCACAAAGCCTTTCAGAAAATTTCATGCTTCAGGACATCAACATAAAACAGACCAGCAAAGCCCCAAAACCCAACCAGGCAGATGCAGACCTGAACCCCCACCCTCCCTCAGGGAAATTATTGCCCCTCATCATTTGAAGAGGCCTCAGGCCACACTTTGATGAGGCAATGAGGGCAGAAACTAATGCAAAAAAAGACAGGTTTCAAAAACAGGTAAGGAAAACAGGGAGATACCTGCTCATTTGAGGGTCCTTCCCACTGCAGGTCACCACATGAGGGGTCCAGGAGCAGGGCTGCAGCCAGAGGTACTTGCATGAAGCTGGGGGAAAAGAAGCTCACACGGACCAGCAGGGGCTGGCAGGGGGCACAGGCAGCCTCCAAAGACAGGAGAGGTCTGAAGACAGCTCAGAAATTCAGAGGGAAGTCCCAGACATTCAGAGAGAGGCTGATAGACCCTTGATTATGGACAGGTGGAGCAGTTAGGGCAGTAACAGCCCCTGCCCAGGTGAGGACAGTCAGGGGCACTAACACCTTCTGGGTCCTCAGCACCATCACAAAATGCAGTTATTTCCCCAGATGGGGTTGCAGTTGTCACAAACAAGCAGGCTGACTTCAACAATCTAATCTCAAAGCATTAAATTTCCCCTAGTTCTCTTTACCAAGGAACTTGCTGTTATAGAACAACTTTGGTCTTCCTTATGGTTGAAAGAAATGTTGGAAATCGGCTACACCTAAACTAAACCCTAATTTGCATCCCAAGTGTGTGCCAAAGGCATCAATCACACACACTGCACTTTCTACACCTTATACACCAAGAGGGCTGAAACATCCTTCATGGGGCAAGGTAAGCAGCATTCCTCACCACCTTATAGCAACTGAAAAATGCATAGGTGGCCTTACAAAAATGAGAATACAGCCTCCTTAAAAGTACCCACGGAATTCTTCTATCTCACAAATTGAGAAACAAAAGAATTCAATAATTAAGGAGAAGATGTTAAGCTGGTGTAAAGCACTTTAGCTCCCCAGTTTAGGTGGTGTTCTGAAGGGTTTGCATGACCCAGGACCTGGCACAGAGAATATCTGATTGATGCCAACAACTTTACACACATATTCCCATGCAGAAATATTAACTAGGAGATTGGAATTGAGTATTTAGGATTATGACATGATACAAATCAAAGACAAACTAGAATCTGAAGTAAACCATTCTCGGATTTAAACTGCTCCAGTGTGGAAAATCTCCCACCCTGAATAATCATTTTTTTAATAGTATCAAAGATTCTCTCCTATAGGTTTTAGTTTGTTGAACTACTGCTCTATACAGTTTGGTACCCTGCCAGCAAAAGTGGACAATAACTGATGTCTTAGAGGACTTTCTGCCCTGTGACAGCTGCTCTGCTTGCATGAAGCAGCACAAAAGCTGAGGATATGGAGCTAAATATTTCCTGATCCCTGAGGCAATCAGTGTATTCCTTGGAGTATGAAATTTGATTACACTTATTATCTTAGCTTGCATAACTCTGACTGTCCTTGCTGCATATAAAATATTTCAATCCTGTTAGAGATCCTGTACAGCACTTGATAGCTTCCTCAGGCAGGAGTGCTACTAGCGGGCTGTGATGTGTGAGAGTCCACCAATCCAAATGTCAAAATATTAGATTTTATCTGTAAGGGTTTACACCATGGGCCAAGGGGGAAGCACGTGATAATGGGGCAGCCTGGGGAAACTTCAACAGTCATTGTAATGCAGCACTTGTCCTAGAAGTAAAATATATTTATACTCCATCCTTAGTGGCTGTCAATGCAAGCCCTTTCAGGGACACTGATTTTAACCTCAAAATTTGACAAATGATTTTATACTTGGCAGAAAGAGAGAAACAGTCAATGGAACCTAACTGAATAAGAAATCACAAAATACCTGAAATAGAGAACATGTTTTTAATTGCTTACTTCACTCCCACCCTAACGTCTGTCTGTGATGGATGATGTGACAGAATAATCCTCACTAAATTCTAAGTAAATTAGAATTAGCAGAAGTGGCACTACATTTATCTTATTCAAGAATGGTTCTTTGTTTCTCTTTGGTGTCATCCTTTGGTTTTCTAGTTGATGGCATTATTCAGTGTGAGGGATGAGATAAAAAGGCTAGAAGATTAATAGGGTAGAGGGAAGGGGTAAAGGCCAAGTGTTCTCATGACATGAAGATTAAGTGCATTAAAGAGACACATTATGATCAAAATATTTCTTTCTCAATGGCAGCATTTGCTAAATTAACCATTGCAAGAAATTGTCCTTCTAAATGTAGCACAGTTTGCTTTCATGTGGCTGACAAAGGCACACACACTAAAAAGGGAAACTTGCTTTCACTTTCTTTCCACAAAAAGTCTTACCCTGCAGCCTGTTAAAGAGGTGAAGGATAACAAAGTAAACTATTTAATCAGTAGTGCATTTCAAGGTTCAGTGCAAAAGGAACCATGTCTGCTCAATACATAAAAAAAACCCAACAACAACAACAAAATATATATGTTATTTGCATTTGCAAATTGTTCCAGAATAAAAGCTTGGTCTTTTGACAGTGGTTGTCCAACAATACATAGATGGTCTCTCCTATATACCAGAATTACCTGATAAATGCTGCCTGGGAGAAAGCACAACATACTGAGCCACTGAACACCTCAACTGCAGGAAGGTTCCACTGTTCACTGTCCAAATAAGCCACATTTGCCACATTTGAGAATACAGCACTGACTCAAATGACATTATAATTGTAAGCTCATTTGTTCAGCAAATGCATGGAATGCTGCAACTTTCATTTACTGTAGTACTACAAGAATGCCTAAAATATAACAATAATTATTTAACAAAAAACATGCTGCCAAGGTTGAGAGAAATTAATTTGGAAACAAGTGGCATATTTATGAGTATCTTTCCTTTGCTATTTGTATGCCTCCAACACGATCCTAATAAGCATTTCTGAGGAATAATTGACTTGGTCATTCAATCTGAACATGTATTTGAAGGTTATTAAACTCAGACACATGTCCACAGAATTAATATATTGAAAACTCAATTAAAATTGAAATAAAAATCAGTCATCTAATTCCTAATACAGTCATGCTGTCTTATGACAGTAAAACAGAACAGCTCTTATATCAGTTGCTGACACTGCAGTCACCTCCTCAAACATTGTTTTCTCTTTTGCCTAATTCCCAATTCAGTTACCCATTTTTCATTGCAACGCTGAACACCTGCTGTACTAACAATCTTACTTTTGTTAAAGCTGCAAACCTCTGTGTGTGTATGTGAACATATAAAAAATAAACAGCTGATTCAAAACATGCCATTAAGGGGCAAAAATGCCAGTAGCCATAGGTAGTTTTGTTAAAAGCTTCTCCCTCTGTTTTGTTTATCCCAGTCTTTACTGAAAAGCTTGAGGACTCTGATCAAGTTTTCTTGGAAAAACTGTGCAGTTTTTTGACCTAAAAATGGATCTGAAGGTACAAGAGCTGAAGAGTGAAACAATACCAAAAAAGCTCCGAACACATCCATGCATATCTATTTTAATATAAATAAGAGCTATTAATGGCCCCAATTTGTTTGAAGTTTATTTATACTCACATTTAGATGCTGACAATTTTCTGGTAAACGAAGAATTTAAGTTAAGTTTTAATCCAATCTTAACCTTAAATTAGTAAGACATCCAGTTTAAACCCACCCCACATTAATAATTGTTGTACAGTCAAACTATCACAGGGAAACTGGCCTGTAGCACGAGCCACCATTGTCACACTTAGCAGGATAAAATCCCCAACAAAATCACTCTCTATTTTGTGCATGCAAAACCTTTGTATGAATTGTGTGACTTTCTATGAATATAAAGGATCTACAAAAATAAAATATATTTTCAGGGTGACCAAGATCTACAGCTCAAGTATATACACCTTGAAAGATTTATGATCTATTTAGATAGATGAAGATTCATGGCAGCAAATTTGAGTTGTCATAGTTGAAAAAGTGATGGATTGTCAGAAATAAGAAATACAGCAAAATCCTTCAGGTCTTATTAATTCTCAGATTTCATCTTAAGCATCAATAATTTCCATGTCTAAAAGCATAAATGCAATTAATTAAATTGCAATTAAAGAATGTTCTCTTTCATCACACTGGATTAATTTTTCTCAGACTGTGTTCATATTCTTAATCCTAAAAGGTTAAGAAATTAATGGGAACTTTCAAGCTGGGTAGCTCTGGACATGCAGGGCTACTTGGAGCTACTGTCCTTTAGGTGAGTCAATAAAGACTGAGCCAACAGTTTTGCCTGTGCTATTGTGGGTTTAAAAAATACTCAAATAATTCTGCAAAACAAGGCTATGGTAACTAAATGTGTGTTCCATTTTATTTTGAAGCACTCGTTCTCTTTTACTGACAACATAGAAATTCTAATAAAGGAATATATAAATCAGGTACAAATGCAAAGTAACTATAAAATGACCTCATTTATGCTAGTTTTAGGATTTTGCTATGAGGGTGTATCAACAAATTTTTAAATAATATATATGTATCCATTTGCATATTAAGCATAGTATTTTCAGAAGCACACAGGTGTTCTGGGAAAAAAACTTTCCTTGTCATTCACTGGATTAGTTTTCCTGATAATGCCTTTGTATAGTGGCACATTGATACCCAGGGACCTGCACAGAGACCTCAACAAATTAGAGATGTGGGCAATCACCAACTGTATAAAATTCAACAAGGGCAAGTGCCAGGTTCTGCACCTGTGATGGGGCAGCCCTGGATGTACAGACAGACGGAGGCAAGCTGGACATGAGCCAGCAGTGCCCTGGAAGTCAGGAGGGACATCCTTGTCCTGGGGGCACCAGGCACAGCATGGCCAGCCAGGCAAGGGAGGGGATTGTCCCGCTCTGCTCTGGGCTGGGGCGGCCTCACCTCGAGTGCTGGGGGCAGCTTTGGGCACCACAATATAAAACAGACATTGAGCTGTTAGAGAGCATCCAAAGGAGGCCAGGAGGATGGTGAAGGGCCTCGAGGGGAAGGTACGAGGAGTGGCTGAGGTCACTTGGTCTGTTCAGCCTGGAGAAGAGAAGACTGAGGGGAGATCTCACTGCAGTTACAGCTTCCCTGTGAGGGGAAGAGGAGGGGCAGGCACTGAGCTCTTCTCCGGGGTGACAGTGACAGAACATGAAGGAATGGCCTGAAGCTGTGTCAGGGGACGTTTAGGTTATATGTCAGGAAAAGGTTTCTAACCCAGAGGGTGGCTGGGCAGTGGCACAGGCTCCCCAGGGCAGTGGTCACAGCACCAGCCTGACAGAGCTCAGAAGTGTCTGGACAACGCCCTCAGGCACAGGGTGTGATTCTTGGGGACAGCCCTGTGCAGGGCCAGGAGTTGGTCTCAATGATTCTTGTGGGTCTCTTCCAACTCAAAATATTCTGTGATTCTGTGATATAACCTATCAATAGAGAGTCACTTTGGTTTGAGTGGGAAGATCCTTCTTTCTTACTTTCAGTGGAAGTTACAGAAGATTGACATGAAAAGAAGGTGTCTGACAAAGCATCACCTGCCCGGGGATGCCACTGCCTCCCATTGCTGATAGGGCAGAAAGCAGAAGCTCAGTTTAGGAAAACAGAGAGGTCCTGGCTCTGAATCCAAGGGCTGTGGAAGGATTTTGGTGCCCATGTGAATGTTCTGCAGTCTCACAGATGCAATCCCCTGGAACTTGCTTTTGCAGGTTAGTAGGTTGTGCATGCTCGTATATATTGTTGAATATTCGGTTATTTTCAAATCCTTAGCTGCTGTTACAATGAACATTGGACACCATATAATAACATCCATGAGTTTATATAATGAAAAAAGTGGATATTCAGACATGTCTTTCTCAACTACTTTTTGAATTGTGTTCATTGCAGAAATGTCCTGTGACAATCTCTGAGAACAGCAGTCCAGCTAACACAGTGCTTTCTCTGACTTGCTAAAAGAACAGTATTACAAACTAATTTTTGTATATGGCAGAAAACTGGATTTTGTTTGGGAAATTCAAGGCAATAATATTCACATTATACACATGTGCTTATTTTTTCTCTGTATTTTATCTTTGTCAGAAAGATCTAATCAATTCAGGATGAAATTTCATTCCCATTTAATAAAAATGCAATGATTCAAAGTTTACACTTGAAAAGTGTCAAAAATAGACACTAAAGTGGTCATTCAGTTGTGTAACTTTTAATCAGGGAACCAGTATCAGTTTAATACAGTCAAACCCAGTAAAATTGCTTTTCCTTCTATCAACTCTGAATTTGGATATATGATTTCAAAAGGACTTTTATTAAAAGTTAAGGAACCACTGGCACACGAGGCTGGAGGTACAGATTAGAAATATTACTGGAGAGGAAAAATAGGCTGAAACAGTTGAGGCTTGTAGTGAATGAGATTACATTACATAGTGAATGAGATCCAGGTTACCTTCCTGTTGGTGACACTACATTACTTTCAGGCCCTGGACAGATCATTTAAGATTTCATGTTTTGGTCCTCAGGGTAGAAAACAAAGGGATCCTTTCTTTCTATCCTTATAGGTGGTGTTCCCTTAGCTTTAATAACAATTTCTTACCTTATGCATGTTTGTGTGCTTGTGTACGCATGTGTGCGTACATGACACACATTTAAATTATCATCTACACACATATATGTAATGTCCCCTTGAAAAGCAAACTCTGCTGTGGATTGCAAGCACTAATGTAATATAAATCAGAATTTAACTATCTCAGTGCAGAAGCGAAGGTATGGAAACAGAATTTCCCAGTGTTTCTGAGTGCCTACATGGTTGTCCTGTGGTGAATCCAAATTATAGTGAAAAGGGAGGGAAATAAAAAGCCAGATAACACATGGATAGCTTAACATTTCTGACTTTGAAAAGGGAACGTGAACAACCCTTTTTCACTGATGGTATTCTGAAACAAAGACATAAAACACATGAAGTGACATAATTTACTTTGACACAACATCATTATTTGTTATGATAAATTAATAAGCAGCACCTTTGGGTGCTGCCAATTCATTCAGTTCCTGTCACAGCTGATTAGAATTTCTGACTAAGATGTAATAAAATGGAAAGTGTGTTAATATATGATAGTTTCCTTTGTTTACTTAATGCAGAACAATTATTGCTTTTTCACTTCCCCAATCACAATTTTCTCACAAACAGTGAGCATTTCTACATCTTGCTTACAGGGTTGATATGGAAAGAGTCATTACTCACATTTTATTATTGCCCAGAGCTCTTAGTTACTGTGAAATAGAGGAGTTGTGGTGATTTAAATATGTAACATATAGTCTAACTAATCACATTTGTTCAAAAGATCTATGATTAGCATTATTAAAACAAAATCACAATGTCTGAGCATTCTATAAATTTAATCTTAGACTATTGTGCCCTCATTAATGATATTCCAATAGTGTGTACACTGTTGACAACTTCTCATCAGCTTGAATATTACAAATACGAGCAGCATCCTTGAATCATCTGTATTCCACTCCAACAGCACTGGCTTTTGCAAAATATGCTCAGGTCATCCAAAATAATTTCTCACTCTTTACACATTGCAAAAATAAAAACACTTCAAGTTAATTTTTTTAAACTGTCTTTGATTACCATCGTCCTGTGGCATGTTGCAGATTTCTTTTCCTGTTACTATTGTACATTAGTGCTTAGTATCCCTCCTTTTTTAAGGATACTTTTTTACTGCTACTACATCCTTGCTTCTGGAAATTGCAGGAATACTCTCCTGTAGTAGGCATATAAATACTTTAACCAGTAACTTTCCACAGGAAGCAACATTATCTTTGCTTTATTCTCTCAAATCTTCATCAAAGGTCCTGATGCTATTCTGAGGTTATGTCATGTCATTCTAGCAATTTAAAGTGTATTCTTCTCCGTTATTTATGCTGAAGATCTTCCCTGTATGCTGAACTTTTCTGCTAGCAGGCTTCTCTATAATAAAGTTGGACAGTGTGAATGCTGTATTGGCTGGCAGGAATCCCCTAGTTCTACTGCTGGTGCTGATATTCCCACTGTGTCTTTTGATAAGTTAGTGAACTTTAATTTAGTAGGAGCTGTGGGTGCTAAACATACTGAAAATCCAACCTTTTTTGATGGGTTTAAATCACTTAATTTCGGGGAGCTAGGCCCCCCACACCATTTAGAAATTTCAGGCAATTTGCAGTTACATTATCTAATTAATATGCTAATACAAGAAAATTTGCTAAGCATTACTACCCTATAGAACCACTTACACAAAAACTTTAACTCAGACTTTCTGTGGTATCTTTGAAACCACAACAACAAAAAGTTTGTGAACAGGCAAGCATCTGCCTTCTCTACACTTTGGAGTCTGATTATGGGTAAACCACAATAAAAACCTAGAGAAACCTTTTCCATCAATACTTACTGGAACCATATTGTCTAGCTAAACACTTTTAGGGCTTTTATTTGCATAAGAATGTCTCATTGTCCTTAACAGATTTCATCTGCAGATTGCCTTTGGGACTTCCTATTCTTCTCTGAAGCCAAAAAGGAAAGTAAATGGGTTTGGCTAAGGTCAGACAGAAATTTGGGCTGAGCTGCAAACTGAAATCTTTAAATGACACGGCTTTTGCCTCCTACCAGTTTTTCTTCCACCATTCTGTCCTGTAAGACAGATTTTTTTTCTGAAATTGTTATTCCCTTGATTTCTTGTGTCACAGAAATAAACAGGGCATGGGAAAACTCAGCAAATCATGCAGCACACGTGGGGAACAGCAGTTTTCAGAAGCTGTGATTCAAAGGCTCCTAGAGAGAGCCTGCTGCAGCTCCTCCCAGCACAGCTCTGTGCCAACTGCAGCCATTGAGGATGCCTGCATTCATTGCCCAAGCTCATGTAGCCCAGAGGCCAAATCAAGGGAATTAAGCTTCTTAAGCAACTCTTCTTTCCTGTAGCTGCTGCCCAGACAGTTTTCTACATATGATGAAGAGGTAGCCAGCAGTTCTCTTGGGAGAAGATCTCCTGTGTGTCACAAGCTTAGGCCAGCCCCAGAGCCTCATGGTCACCCCCTGTGACCCCCTGTGAAAAAGGCAGCACACCCTTTGATGTGCTACAAACACCACTGTTGGTGGTGTCCGCCTCAGATGGGATGGAGAATTGAACAGATGCTCTCTTTATGTATCTTCAGTAGAAAGTCATTGCATGGCACTGGTGCTTGGACCATTTCTCTTTCATTGAAATAAGAAATGATGAAGTGTGGGGAGTGATGGACGGAAAGGGCCTGGTCCCAACCCCAACGAGCTCAAGGGAATGACTCCTTCAGATAAATGGACACTGCATTAGGGGTTAAGTGCCACATAGCTGTACAGACTGCTGACAAAATCACTGTAATTTCACAAAATAGCTTGTTCTTAAGAGACACCCTGAAGTCTTCATGTGTTTAGAAAAAAGAGAAAGAAAGAAAGAAATTTTCCTCCTAAGTCTGTCTAATCTTCTTAACTGTATCAAAAGGCATGGGAAGATTTAGGAAAATGAAGCTCAGAGGAGAAGAAAGAGCCAGCCAAAGGATTTTTGAAAGGATTAAATATTAGTAGGGGATGATATGAAGGAATACAATAGAGCCATGAGGTTTGAAGATTTACCTGTTCTCTGCCATTAGGTGCAATGATTATTTCCTCATCTGCCATTGGGAAGAGATGCTTTGAGGGTGGAAAAGGCATTTTTGTAATCCTAACCATCACTCTTACTGTTATTATTAAACCCTTACATAAGGGAAATCCAATAGGTTCTTTGAAAAGCAAAGACCGTATTAAAGAGGGATTTCACTTGCAAATATACAGCCTGTAAACATGAGAGACAAAAGGTAATACAAAAAAAAATACAAACCAACACTGAAAAAACCTCATGCAGTTATTTTAATGATTGCTGTCCCGGATTTAAATTACAATTAGCTTTCAGAGGTTTTGTTCAAATGAGATGTACTTGGGGTTCTTCTGTTTCAGGGATACAAACTTAAAAAGCATCCGTGCAGTGATTATGCAAAGCATAGCAAAGCCTACTCTGATAAGGCTTAATGTTGTCTAATATGAACAACAAATGATGGACAAAAGAGCATCCAAGCACCAGCACAAAACCCAGGAAGTCTAACTCTGCCATTTTGGATGCTAGAACATTTCCATTTGAGTTTAACACTTATGTATTGCTTGTTCTTTTAAAGAATGCCTTATGAGCAATAATGTAAAAGATAACTGCAGTTACATGCACCTTGAAGAGAATAAAGCAGGTTTATACAGGTATCCATCATTTTATGACAGGTTCTAACTTCAGTTTCTATGCATCATGCCTTCTTCACACACAGCTCTGAATTTCATGGATTCTTGCTCCTTGTAGCATTATGGGCTAGATGCTCAAGGTGCATTGGGTGACATTTGGCCTAAAGCACTACATCCTGGAAACCTTGCTCCTACTATTCTGTCAGTACTTCCTATCCTTTTGGATAAACTGATCTGGCTGTGAGACACTGAAATTTTATGGATTAAAAAAGAACAAAAATCTTCCTGCTCTCCTATTCTTTTCCTCATACCATCTTCTATCCCTTACTCCTGACATTCTTCCCACCCTTTAACACATTGTTAACAATACCTACAGACAGGAGATGGGCCAAGTCTGTTAGGTCTATCAAACAATCCCTCTCCTATCATTCAGGTAGTTCAGTGTTACCTGTGAGGAAGTATAAAGGGAAGAAATACAGGAAATATGTTCCCACAACTTATTAGCACAAATAACAGAAAAAGAAAGAGCTGAAAAGCTTCTGACCAAGCACATAAAATGCTGGTGTCGTGCTGAGGGAAGAGAAGGGGAACAAAGGCCAAGCAGCTAAATCTGATACTAATAGGTCAAGATTTGTCAAGTGTGAATGGTATTGGGTAAATAGAGACAGAGTCTACACCTGAATTCCATACCAAGAGGAGTTGGGTTTTCAATCTTTGCCTTGACAAACAAAAATATTGGCACAAACATACTACGGTATATTTGCTACAGTAAAATTTTAATTTATTATGAATCATTAACATTCAACTATCATTTGCAGATATACGTGTAGCTTAAATATCACTGATATTTGAAATAGTTTTACCAATGTTTGCACTACAAAGCATGCATCCAAAAATAACTGTAGGCAATATCTGCTAGTGTTCAAAGGGTTTCAAAGGAAATCTCCACCTGGTTATAAGTAGTATTTTATTGGGAACAATTGGAAAGCCAATAATTGTGCATATTTTGGATCAATCGTTGTTCTCTGCAGTAGTGCTGAGGAACTGTCAGTTCCATTGCTGGAAATGAAGCTTATAATGTAACCTCAATCAAAAGATATAATAATAACATTGATTTCAAATCCAGCTGTTAGTTTTCCAATAAACTCCAGACATAACAGTTGCTATTTTTTCTCCATGAATCATATTTTGACTGTGATCTCTTTGTGAGGCTGCATCCTAGTGGCTTATTAGTAAAGGGAACTCAACTTAAAGATTTTCTCCTGGTTTTCGCTTAGTCAAATTTTGTATTTCCTTGACTTTAATAGCAGAATCTACCCTTTTGTTTATTTAACCTTAGCCAGAGAGGAAAAAATGCTTTTACAGTCCAGACAAGAAATCTGAATAAATTGCTATAGTGAGTATAAAGTCCATAGGGTAATGTGTAAATGTAGATTCTGCTTTTTCTTATAAAATACAGCCATGAAGTACTTACATGTAAAAGCTGCACTAAATTTTAACAATACAGTACAGTTGCAAATCTATGTTTTAAAGTGCTGGGATGTTTTCTGCTACCAAATAAATTTTTATCTGTGAAATAGAAATATGGCCTCAGAAGCCTATAAATATGGGCTTTCCTTGCCTTGAAAGGTTGTGAGATTTATCTAAATATGAATTGTAGGTAACAGCAATGACACACTGTAACTTACCATGATTAGGTGAATATAGTAACATCTAGAAAACTGTTTCCTTGTATTACAGGAGTCCCTCCTTTGTGGGAGGATAAAAAGAAAAATGTAATGTGTAACACACCAGGAAAATAAAACAACATTCCACTCTATGTTTTTTTCATCACTTCAAAGTAAATGAATCCCCATTTTATATTTCAGTGTGATACATAGCAAACATTTGTGGGAAGGGGTATATGTAGCAAATGTTATTTAAACTAAGAAATCATGCAAATTCACAAGGACTTCATATTTTTTACTTATTTTACTCTTCTATCACTGTTAAAAATGGTCTGTGCCTTCAGTAGCATTTCTCATCCAGCAACCTCGATATGTATGTTGTGAAGATGAATGGGTGAGGTGTTTAGAGTTAATGATCTGTATCATATTGCATCCATTTAGCTAAAAATATATAATCCTGCACAGTTTGGCTTATATTGACTCTTATTCAAGAACTGCATCTTTGAAAGGCCATCATGCTCTCCTGACAGGTTAGAAGATGAGAATAAATAAGACAATATACTCAGCTTTCTGTTTTAAAGATAAAGTCTACAGGCTATTTGATAGTTTTACTTCTTATATTTTACAGTGATATTAGAGTTATTTATTACCAAATTACAGTCACATTGCATTTTATCACTTAAACTTTTTGTGCTTTGGAAACATTTTCAGTTCCTTTTATTTCTGCTAGCATAAACATATTCTATATCTGAGTGTGCATGAGTATATATTCTGAATAAATACATCTGATTTCAATGATTTTTATGCATCCCTATCAACTGCATCCTTTTATGTCTACAGAATGAGATTCACCTCAAAGTAACAGTTACCACAAAGAAATTATGCATTTTTAAATAAAATAATTGGAAAGTCAGGGGTAGCTTGTGCTTTTTATTTCCTCAGCTGTGTTGGGTCAACAGGGCTGGACTGGATACGCCACATTCAGAGAGGACATTTTCATCAAGTATCAAAAAAGTCTGTAAAATGAACAGTGATATTCATTTTCTGACCTTTGTACTTTTTGCTTCATCTTTATCATCTCTAAAATAATCCGTAACCTCCAGTATACTACTCACAATGAGGGCAGATAGACTTTCACAAGGTAACCATTGTCATTTTACCTTAAATATGTGCTGTCTCCACAGTCTATGGTCCAATATTTATATTTATCACATAATAAGTTCCAGGTGTTGAACACATGAACATGAACATGCATCTAGGCAGTGTAGAACAAACTGTCTGCATTTTAGGGTCCCAAATATGCATTTATGGATCATCTGTGCTCTCAGCAGAACCCACACCACCGATACCTAAGTGTGATGCCAGGCAGGAATTATAGTAATTTTTTGAGATAGACCAATATCTCAAAATATCCTTTTACCATAGGAGAACCATAAGTTCTCCTATGGTAAAGAGAAAAATCCTCAAATGAATATCTAACTGATAATGAAAATCACTTTTCACAGTGGTTGGAGTGGGATAGCTGTGGAGATCTACAAGTATCTGCAAGAGAACTGGTGTGCCTCAACTTATTTATTAATGATCCAGAGAGAGCCTCTGCAGTGACAGGATGAAATTTGCTGATGTGATCAAATTATTCAAGGTACTAAAGACAATATCTACAAAAGGCTCTTATGATACAGAGTGACTGAAAGATAAGAGTGGCGGATAAAATTCAACATCAATAAATTCAAAGTAATGTATCTAGAAGAAAACCAATTTTTACCACATGGATACACTAATGGAATCTAAATTAGCCAGTACTCAGGAAAGAAATCTTACTGGTTTTGTGAGTAGACAATAAATGGCTTATCTTAATAAAAGGGATGATGATGAAGATGATTATGAATTGTTAAAACAGAATCAAAGAGCTAGTCAGAAATTACCACTTGTGTCACTGCATCATCCCTCGGTTTGCCTGTACCTTGAATATTGCATGCTTGTTTTCTTCACCTTAGAAAAATACAGTAGAATTAAGAAGACTCAATGAAGATTTACAATTACAATTAGATCTAATAGATCATCTTCTGTGAAGGAAGAGATTAAATAAGATAGGATATTTTAATTTGGAAAATAAATGTCCCAAGTAAAATATGATAGAAAACTATTAAAAAAATTTTTAGGACAGAACAATGATAGATAACTATTTTTCATTACTTTTACAACAAAATAATAGGAAACATAAAATGATATAGTTAAGAAACAAATATAAAACTACTCAAAGTACTTATCACACAGAATGCACAAGCAAATTGTTCCCTGCTGCACAATATTCTTGAGTAACAAAGAAGTTATTTGTTTGGTTTGGTGGGGGTTTTTTAATAGCACTATTTGAAGAAAAAATCACCAAATGCTACTGAACACCAGACTCTATCTTAGCAACTCCATTAGCCAGAGATTGCTGGAGAAATAAGTCTATCAGAGACAGTTTGACTGAACTCTTCATCTGTCCTTACAGCCTTTGCTTCAGCTTTTAATGAAGCAGGTTGCATGTTGTGCTCTTTCCATGCACTGCCTTACTGACAACTTCTCAGCAAGATAAACATTTGCTTTCCAAAGTATGAGCATACCTTCCAGTACATTAAGAGAAACTACTGTTTAATACCAGAGATTACATCAGTTCTAGAGATTTTTAAATGATCTCAGCTGAAGAAGCCTGACAAGGCAATTGCTGTAGGTGTCACTATAAACAGTGTCAGTGCCTGACACCAGCCCTAAATAAATCACTGAAATTACTTCCATTTCTGTTCTTCAATAGGCTCAAGTCTTAACACACTAGAACCAGCCAAGCAGACCCTGATTCCAAAAACAGGGAGCATTTAAAGGTGCATCTCGAGTCATGAGGTGCTAAGTGACACGGATGCACAGAGTTGAACTTCCAGGCCACTTTGTGGAACACCAGTTTCAGAGAAGGAACTGTGTGAACACTCATCTCTAATTGCCCCAGATTAGGCACAGACCATGTCACTGTCCACTATCTGACACACAGGGTCAAAGAGCTGCAGCTTTTCAAGCTTTGATGAACCACACTCCCTGCTTCTGGAAGGGCCTGGCTCTGAGCTCCATGCTGCTGATACAGAAACGACATGTGTGAGAGACTGAGACAGGAGGCTTGAGTGTGTGAAAGGTGTGCTTCTGTATTTCACAGACAGCTGCAGTTTGCTCATGCAGAGGAAGGCCATACCTGAGGAGTTAGAAGACAGTGGAAAAGATATAGTCCTCATTTGCAAAGGTACAGAGTAACATGGAAAGTCAGGGGACAGTGCAACTCCTGGCCAGGTGACATTGTGGAACACTGCTTTAGTCCAGCCAGCCCAGTTTTCTGTAATCCCGGAAAACACAGGTGCCTACAGCAGAAAAAAAAAGGAAGAATGTTCGTATCAAACAGCAAATTTCAGCATAAACTTTCTTAACACTTGTCCATGACTTCTTGCTCACTTCTCCATGGGAAATCTCTTCAGAAAACAATCATACACTTCGTCTCCTTCTTGCCCAGCAAAATCAAAATTCACTCAAATAACCCTAACACCACTGCAGATGATGTGACCTGTTGGATTTTTACATGAACTGCTGAGAACTCCAAAGGGTCTGGAAATGGTGACAAAGGGGTCACAGAACATTTCCAATGTGTATTTTGACAGAAGACAGCCTGAGCAGGATACATCAATTTATGAAAACAGGGAAAACCTTTGGACTGAAATAAAGTTGCTTTCCCAGTGAGTGGGTCCACTCTGCTGGCAATATGCCTGGAGGAGACTATAGGATTCAGCCTACTGTTGACAGTCAGTCTCATTATGAGGCTTTGCTCCCAGATTGCTAGTTAAAAGAATGTATACTGCTTCCTTAAACCCCATATATAAATGGTGGAATAGAATCATGCCTGGGGCTGCGAGTCACATTTGCCTCTATTTTCTTCTGCTCAACAAACAAATGCAAATTCTCACTAAATTAAGAAATGAGCCTTGATGAGGTAAATTATTATACGTTCTGCTATGCAACATCCCCATGGAAAACTCATCCTGTGTCTTTCTTGCTGCTTGGCAATATTTCTTTTTCTCTTCTTCAACTGCACGAGTGTGCAAAACGTCTGTTACGGCCCTCAACCGATTTTCCCTTTCCTTCTATTTTCTCATCTCCCACTTCTTTCTTGAGTACTGTATCTCTTTCACTGTATCAGAGACAGAAAATTGAAGCAAAATTGGTGAAGAACTTGTTTTATCAGAAATGTCATTGGCTACAGATGTTTGGTACAAAGCAGCACTATTTACTTTTCTGAGTATCATGAGGTTCACATGAGGTGGTAAAGCTGAGCTATGTTGGGAAGAAAACACCTGGGTCCATAAAAGTGATGGAAGGAGAAAGAGGAGGGAACATAAAGCAACAGTGAAAGAGTAAACTGCCAACAATACTAATTTTTTCCTTGCTAAGTGCTTGCTTACCAAAAACACCAGGGATTTTTTAAAAGTGGTGATTTTGTGGAATTTTAACTGAAAAACAGTAGCAAATTTCATCGTGCATAGGCTCCTCCTCATTCCTCATTCCTTTCTGCATTCATGTGGTATACTTCAGGAAGGAATTATCCATTTGATTTTCCACTCATTCATGCTTCTGTCCAACAACTCATGCAGGTACTACATACCTATTTACAGGTTTACACAGCTGGCAAGTCCTTTTTGCATTAACTTACAGATTTACAAATTTTACATGTTCTCCTGGACAAAGTGACACCAAAGGAGAAGTACTTCTGCTGTGAACACTCTCCAAACAGGAGCAGTTAAGTGACACCCAAACCAGCTGCCCTGAGAAACACAGAAATCCCCCTCGGATGGGGCAAATGGAAAGGCTGGAGTCTCTTGGCTTTTATCAGCTCTTTACATCCTTTTTCTCCAGTGACAGTTTGATCTCAGATCTCACTGTGTTTAGTGATGAACTGCATCATGTCAGACCTTCCTCATGCTCTAGGCCTTCCTTGCACAAGAGCTGCTGCACCTGGGCAATACATTCCTGCTGTAATGTGGCACTGTGATGCTTCTTCAAGCAGAGTAAATCTGTTTGGGTTTATGATAAAAAATAATGTGCAGCATGCTCAACTATGTTCACACTATTTTTAAGTGTATTTCATGAAACTTTATGATTTGATACTTTAATGGTTAGACTGGAGGGTTTGATGAAAGGCCCTGTGAGTGACTGGAGGCCTGTGAAGATGAGCAAAGGTAGAAGCTTACAATGCCAGGAGCTGGGACTGGGACTCTGTTTGGTAGTAATTCCCCTGGAGCAGTGGTTTGATATTAGTTTAGAACTTCTATCTGTTCACATTTAAATTAATCTAGAAAAAGCTGACAAGCAGCAAAGAGAAAAAGGCAAAATGAGGAAAATCTGAGCTAACGCACAGAGAGCCATTAGCATTCCATACTGAAAACTTTATCATGCACAGATCCCTTAATATTACTTCCATATGTTATAGAAAAGGGAGAAATGAAAGAAATTTAATTTGACCACAGCAGAGATTTTTAGAAGCATAAATATCAAATTGTACTTATAATTTTGATATGAATGAAATATTTATGTCAGTATATCTGCTTTACCTCTATGTTTTCTGAATAAATATTATGGCAAGGAACATATCAACATTGCAAGTTCTAGTCTAGTCTGTCACTACAACTGCTGGCTAATTTTATTTGAATGCTACTCTGTCATCAGAGTATGGTTCAATTACAGTTATATACATAAACATAGCTGTTGCTCAGCATTTAGAATACTCTTGCCTTATGTTCACTGATTTTTTTTTTTTTTTCTGTCAAATATTTCTCTATGTCCTTTCAGCTCCCCTGGTGAATTATTATAGTCAACATCACCATCAGGTCTTTCTGCTGCTTTTAGTTCTAATTTTATTTTCAACTTTAACCTTTTGTTGCTTTTTGCTCATCTGCACAGACTGAAGAGAAGAGGATTCTTCCTGTAAATCCCTCTGGAATTAACCTTTCTGCCCTCCCCAGACTATTAACTAATATATTCACCTCTTCTCCTCAAACTGGAATCATTGCTGTCTCATTGTCTGTGGTCATCACATCTGAAACCTCATCCTTAAAGTCTGCTGAAGACACTAAAGATCACAATCTTCCTTGCTTCCTGTACCAGATGACACAGTAAATACCCCCAGTCTTTGTTTTCCACTGCATGAAGAAAGGATTTCTGCTCCCTGTCACAAGGCCTCTCAAGGCTGATCTTGCACTGATTCCAGAGCAACTCTCAATGCAGTGACACTAAACATGCATTGGCTGGGATTTTCTACTGCTCTGAGGAATATCTCCAAAACCCTTTCCTACCTCACGATTTTAGATTTACAAAATCCACTTTATCCTCTTTCATGTTGTTCTCATCTCTTCCATATTGCAAACAGGAATCTGATTCACCAAGAAGGGAAGTATGGCAGGTGCTGCTGGATGGCCAAAGACTGAACACATTCCTTTTCCAACACTGATCTGTCTTTCTAATCCTGTCATCTGCCTCACCCCCTTTCAGCTTGCAAATCCATGCAGGGTCTATGATTCGTAATACATTTATATATCTCATGGCACTGCCTGGTATGTGCCATGTTTGGCTTCCATTAACAATTTAAATTACCTGTATTTTTTGCAGAGTTTTGGTTTACTTTTCCATAGCCTAAGCAGATGAGACCTTTGCATGTGAACAAGTATTTTTTACATTTTCCCTCTTCTTTAGTTAGCAATGACAATCAACACAAACAATCACAGAAAACTTTATTTTTTACCATTTACTTTAGTTTCCTAGAATTTTTTCCATCTAGAAAGACACAGATGACTAAGCCCATTTTAGGTGTGATGGTATAAAGCTAGAATTGTTTTTTATTTTCATTTTCCTATCCAGTTATGTATCAGCAATATGAAGAGTGAAATTCTAGAGTCCATGTCAATAAAATGAAAAGAGGACAGGTAAAACAAAAGCAGACAGAACAGAATGAACAAATACACACTGAAGATGGAAACAGAGGATAGCATTACCTTTTGATCTGCCATTCTTAGAAGTCCCTGATGTAGAGGGAATGATTTTCTTTCCATGGAATCCTACAGAAACACAGAAGTTTGCCTACTTGTTAAATACAAAAGGTTAAGTAAAGTGTTAGGAAGCTAATTCAAAATTCAAGACTAATTTAGATTTCCTGAAGTAATCATTATGACCACAACACTAGCCTCTTCTTACATATTTGTCTAAATAATAGTGATAATAAAGTTAGCAATAATTTAAAAGCTTTTCTTGTCAGGAGAGGATTTTATGCTCAATCCTGAAGAATGCCACTTGAATGCCCAAGTAAAGGGCACCCATACAAGATACTAAATTGATTAATTGATACAGAAAAGCTGAATTAGGAATTTGAAAATGTCTTGAAAGATTAAGACCATTTTAGAGGGGAAAAACTGGAAACAATTAAGGAAGATTGAACAGTCTGAAAGAACACATGCCTAGTATAAAAGATTGACTAAAAGACACAAAAAAGAAAGAGAAAGGAAAGCGGATGAAAAGAAAAAACCTTATAGACACAGTAAGCCATTATAGCTCCTTTGTTTTATGGATGGTTAGCTTTAGTCCAAATTTTGCCACCTCTCATTGTCATGGTGGATTTAGCCACTTTCAATAAAACATGAGCCTGCTGTGCTGGCCCTTGGGCAGATGCAGTTGTGGCACTGGTCCTTCAGCCCCTCAGGAGAGAACGTGCTGATGCTGAGCTTTGTGAGCTCCCCTCTGGGTGCCAGCATCACCTGGGAGGCTTTGTCCCATCAAACCCTCAGCTCTGGGACAGGACGTTGTCGCTGTGGAAATTGCTGGGCTGTCTTGGATTTCTGCAATTTTCTTGGTTCTTCTACCTTTTACCCCCCCCACTTACAGCGTGAGTGAACAGGGGCTTGTGGTGACACCTCAGCAGAGCAGGAAGGTGCAAATGCACTGACCCTTGATCATGCTCAGGTCCTGCACCCCCTCCCAGGAGGCATGCCAGCTCCTGCCAGGGCAGTGTGAAGGCAGCTTGCACCTGCCACACTTTTCCAAGGTCTTCTGTCAGTCAGTCTAGATATAATGGGCTTCTCCAGGAAGCAAAAGGATAGAATCAGGCTTCTTATCCTCACTTTAAAAGTAGACAGTAACTTCAGAAATCTCTAAAACATATCCCAAATTTTTGTACTGGCAGCTACATTGCTTTGGAGAAAATGACTTCTCTCAGAACCAAGAGGGTTTTAACTTTTACTTATGAATGACTTCATACTTGACTTCTGTATTTTTAAATGTATGTGCCTCTAAGGTAGAAGACGCAAAATCTAAAATAATTACTAAGCCTTGTAGCCAAAAGGAAAAAAAAAATATTAGAATCGGACTTCTGTGCTGGAACTTTAACCTATCGGAATTACATCAGGCTCAGGTTTTCACACTGGCCAGGGACATGCTATAGCATGCTGAATAGGATTCTTTATCTAACAGTGACACCTTAGAGTGTTAAATTACAAAATAATTTTCAAGTCCAACTACTGGAAAAACTGCCTCCACTTGGGTTAGTCACAGTTCACAAGCAGGAGCAATTTTACAATTTTATACTTTCAGTGACATCTCCTTTTAATATTTTTTCTAAAAAACCCTGTCTCCTAGAGTTTTTGTCCTATGCTGTTGCTAGAGGATTTAAACTTTAAATGTCAAAGTCTATCAGGAATGAAAATGTTGCTCTGGAAAGGTGAATCAACTCATGCATTAAGGAAACCATGACACGAATAAAACCTTCATGTTCAGAAAAAACTAAATCTGGGTCTATTGATAAAACAAATGCTCAGTTCTAGTGTTTGGTTTTCAGCCATAAACAATATGATGGGACTGATCATACAGGCAAAGATAAGAGCATGAATAAATGCTTTTGAGAGGCAATTAGAAGCAAGCAACAATTTTTGCAAAGTAGACTGATGTTAATTAACAAATAATTAATAAACTGAGTAAGTGTCTTCATATGAGGTGAAATGAGGATTTATTTAAAATAAGCGTATTGTTCTTATACTGGGGGGGTTTAAAACAATTTAACATTTAAAAAGAGCCACTTAGGGTCTCTCAAGGATGTGTGAACCCATGAAGAGACATTCTGATGGGAAATAATTTGAGATAAGCAGTACAATGTCACTGGACTGAACGTTTTTTCCCTAGAGTTGATGACAATTTTTTCAGCTATTTTCATCCAAAAATCTACTGTTCTTCATTTCTGTACAAACTGAATCAGAGATGTAATTCTAATCACAGACTTAACTAATTTTATATTTATAATGAGTAGTTTCACTACAGAATCTGCAGTAAATTTTGGAATGTAAATTACTGTCTGGCTTCATTATTATATAATTACATTCTAATGGTCTAGATTGGTTACAGTGTTTGATTGTACTGCTTACACTACATTTAATAAACATTATTGCATTTAAAAGATTAGATATTTCATATCTATTAAGAAATACTTCTTAATGGAAGATAGTATCTCTAATACATAGTGGAGCATCATATTTCACAAAGCAATGTAATAAAGACAAATATCTGAACTGATGTTACTAAATGAAAGTTTGACCAAATACTGACTAGTATCACTAAATTCTAACTGGTGCTAGTTAGCAAGATGAATCTCAGCAAGTTCACGCCAGTTTGCTGAGGCTGTGCCAAGAGGCAGTGTCAAAGAGGAAGGGTCACACAAGCTGCATTTGAGATGTGGATGCAAACTGGGAAAGTCAGCCAGCCTCTGGAGCTCCCCTGGCTGCCTGCCTCCCTGCTACGAGGGCCAAGGGAGCCTTGCTGTTTCTTGCCTTTGCTCAGCATCAGGCTCCTGCCATCCCAAGCTTATAGATGATCAAATGAGCCATATTCTGCTGCTCAGCATGTGCAGGGGGTTATCTCTGTTTATATTTACTATATATACCCCTGAAGACTTGGGTCTAGAAGTACTGCAAGCATAATAAACATAAAAATAAACATAAATCGAAGATGTTACATAACCATAAACCTATGAGACTGCTTACATCTCAGCAAGAACTTGGTGGCCTAGTAAAAGTTACATCTGTGTCTGTGCTGGAACATTTCACTGAATGAAGATTGTTCCCCACGTCGTGACCTATAAAAAACAATTCTGCATCCAGCCAATGGCTTCAGTCTTTTTTTTCAGTTCTACCACTGTATTCAGGTACATACAGGATGCAAGGGGGTAAAAGAATCTGGCAAGTGCTGTAACTTTATCTGCCCCAGCCAGATCTACCAGAGCTTGTTTGCTTAGAGCTTTTGGGCACCAGAGTGACCTCCCTGTTCTAAGTGTCATTCTGGAAATCCTGCCCTTCTCTCACGTTCTTTCCATTTTGCATGCTTTGTCTGCACTTTGGACCCTTTCTAACCCATGAGTGGACCAGCTGCATGATGCACCTTAGCACGGAACAAAACGTGGCCACTTCTTTGCCTCTTATTTCAGTTTGTTGTAATTTTCTATTAAAATCACTATCTGGAGAAAAGGCATGAAAAATGCTATTTGGGAACCTGGAATATCCTCTAGGTCATGATTCTCAAGCACAGTACTGCAGCTTTTGCAGTCAATCACAACTGCACATTGTAACAGAGAAAATGAAGGCAGAAATCTCTCTGCATCCTCCAATACCCAGGCATTCCCTCTGTGGAAAACCAGCCATGGTACACACTGACACTCACCAGCATGGATAAATGCTGTGTTTTGTGATCACATGGACAACCACAAGGATTTCCAGCCTCCAGATGTGGGATGTAAAAGTAACAGAGAGGTCATTTATGTATAAAATTTACAAGCGTGCTGTAGGCTATTCACGTCCCTGCTTCCCTCTCTGACCCTGTGAAACCCTGTGAGGTTTAATACATTTTACACCCTTTCATCACACACGAGGTAACAGCACAGAAAAGCTCAGTATTCCCAGGTCTAGGACTTGTATGACACTGCAGACCCCAGCACCATTCACAACAAGTTCAGGTTTCCACCTTTAAAGGGATTAGGCTCATTGTATTGTAGAAGACTGGTTATTTTGATGTTTATGCTTGAGTAACAGAAACACACATTTAAATGTTTGCCTTAAAACAAAGAGAAAAATATTTTCTGACTGAATACAAAGTGTACCTGTGACCTTGACCTCAAAAAACCCTCCAAAGCTGATTAAACATCCATTAATTCAGTGTTTCAAGGGATATTTGACTTAGGGCAGGTATAAAGACCTAGACTTTATACATTAGATACACAGCACACAACTATGATTATAAATCTCCTCTAGATGCAACAGCTAAAGATCTTACTAGCCTTCTGTTATTTTGAGAAAAGAGGAGGAAGAAAGGAAATCTTAGTCAGTGAATTCACCTGCGGCCTGACAAATTACCTCATCCATTGCCACTAATATGAGCTTACCAAACTGAATTAATTCCTTTGCCACCATGATCTTTTTTCTAGTCCAGAGATCAAGGTCACGTTACACCCACAGAACACCAACCAGATGTGTATTACTCTTCATGAGACATCCTAATTCTTATTCCAGAGGCAGTAGCCACTAGTGGCCTATTAACTATTATATATTATAAAATCTTTCATACATTTCTGTCATTTACAGCTCCTACAAACTGCCCTTGCACAATGCAGTAATACATAAGGCTTAGGAAACTGACCTCTAAAGAATATTAAATAGCTGTGTAGCAGCTAAAAAGCAATTATCTCTGTGACTATTTAGATATACCTAAGCAATTTTTAGCATTGATAGTGTTGGTAATGATCCCTCTTGGTGCTTTGATATCCCAAATCATGGCTAATCTATGCCCACTGCTTTGCATTACAAATGCAAACGTGTTTGCATTGATATAAATACTAGACAAAATTAAATTAATGCCTCATTATTTTCCAGCTTATACATGCAAAGCTACTTGGAGCTGTCATTTTCTTTTCTATGATCTAATTACAAAGCCTAGAGGGATACAGAGAGGAAACCAAGTATTTGAGGAAATGGGATATACATGCTCCAAGGGTAGCCACGAGCTCAGCGGGCTGCAGGAGCAAAGCCCACCAAGCTTAAAACAGGTTAACAGTCAGCAGAATGTGTAGAAACGATAATAAATAGCTAAGTACAAATGAAAAAAAGCATCCCAGGAGAGCAGTGTAACTGCCAGGTGACAGAACCTGTGTAGGAAACAGCTATTTTATGCATTGTTAAGAGAGTAAGTAAGAAAGCAAAGTGTGTGTGCCAAGACTGTGCTCCCTTTGTTGCACCCAGGCCCAGCAGGACCTGACTGTGCTGCCACGCTGACAGAAGTGAGAAAATGAATCCTATTTCTAATGAAACCACCTGTCCTCAGTGGTAACAGGCAATTTCTGAGATTTTTTTACTCCAAGTCAGTGATTCTCCTGTTCTGCACAGATTTTTAAGCATGCCTGGAGACAATTCCATCAGAGTAATAAAGATAATCTCAGGTGGCTTGAAGGAGATTGAGGGAAATAGGAATAATGATGTTTTATATGATCAGATAGAGTAGCATTTAAAAAAGGTAGTATCATAGAAAAGAAAGTAATTAACTTGTAAAATTTTACCTGGGGTAAAAATGATCCATTACACAGTAGTCATGTAGCCTGATTCCTCCCAGCAAGGCCTAGATCAAGGCCCAAAACTTCCCTAAATTTAGATAAAAAGGGAATAAAATTACTCAGGGTTCTGCATTCCAGTACACAACAGAATCATTTTTACCAAAGCTGCCACACAAATATTTAAACTACCTGTACAATGTATGGAGCTATGCATGATTTAAATGTCTTCCCAACTTCAGAAATTAGCATGGCAACTTTGCAGCTCCTAAGCAAGTTGCTTCTACAATAATAGAACTTTGAAACTCCGTGGAAGGATATGTTAGAAATTGCCTGTTCAAAGAAATTTATGATTTTATTATAGCTGCATATTGACTATTCCTACAATAACCTGAAGGCAGAACCAAACAGTTTATTTATTCAAACTGCAAATGAAATTGGGCAAGAAAAGTAATTAGCAAGCAACAAAAAATAATGGAAAAGCACCATAAAAGCAGTTTTGAATTTATGTGGGTTGTCAGATAGTTAGAAAAATAACAGCTTAAATTTAAAAAGATCAACTTCTTTTTTTTTTTTTTTTCCACACAGCACACAGTACATAAAGATTAACCATGAAGCTGGTTTTGTAAAAGCCCAGAAATCACAGGGTACTGTGCACATTGCCCAGCCACTGCTGCTTATGAGTGGAAATGTTAACTCAAGAATCAGAAGTGCTCCTGCAGGCACCCGTGGGTGATAGATTGGAGCAATGCAAATAATATAAACTAAAAAGAAACCAATTTTCCAAAATACAGATCCTGTGGAGGGTTCTCCCCTCCGCAGTATTTAATTTTTATATTAATAGGCTACATTTCTTGTCTGTGGAAATGAAAACTACGGTGAGCTTGGAAGTTTTCTGTAGGCCGGTGCTCCATTTTTCTCTTAGCTGTACCCCTCTAGAGCAAACTCAGCTCCAGCCCCACACCAGCTCGGGCACGGTCGTTTCCATCACCAGAAGTTCAGTCCCTCTGACATTCCCGACTCCAGGTTTCACACTGCTACCCAACCTCCTCACTGTCCGAGGAAGGACTTCAACTTCCTGAATAGACAACAGTTCCTCAAATTTCTTAACTCAGTTTAAGTCACAAGCTGGCTGTTTTGGGGAAAAATCGGACTACATGTCCCTTCATGTAGTAATGTTGCTTGTCTCCTATTCAATCCATAATCCTCTCTACTGTCAATGCTCTGCCATAACTGTTCAGTCCCTTCCACTCCAGCTGTAAATCTGCCCGTTGCAGTCTCGGTTTAATTCTCTCAGCTGGTTTCCACTCTCATGTGTCTGCAGCCCAGGGGCTGGGATGCTCTGGCCTTTCCTGGAGCTGCCAGTCCCTTCCCAGCTCCGCACCCGCTCCAGCTGGGGAGGCCTCGGACAGGAGGCTGCTGGACACAGGAACTGAGCCCAGAAACTCAGGCCAGCACAAGCCCAGACTGCCCAAGGGCCCTTGCCAGGACAGGAAAATGCACCAGCAGTGGCAAAAAAGATCATGGTGTTTTTTGGGTTTTTTTTAACAGTGCTAAAACCTTCTCAAAAGACACTCTGTTTTAATAGGACTCTCTCATTTCCCCTGCCCCTACAAAGTAGTACATATATGGTTTTACCCATGCTTCCCTCTATTCCCCAACTGCAATGCTATCTTTATAAATATTTTCCTGCTGCTTAATGCAGCTATGAATTTCATAGAGCTCAGGGTTAAAGCAGCAAGAAACAGCTGGATTATCACTTTGGCAGTTCTGTTTTTGCATGGTCACTTTGGTCTCAGTGTGGAAAAGAGAGTAAATAATGGCTATTACTATTCTGATGAATAAGCCCCCAGTGAGGACATAATCACAATTTCAAAAATAAAAGGGTGAATTCTTATGCTTATTTTGGATATTTGTATTCCTTTTAATGGAATGGTCTCTTATACCATATTTTACTAGCAAGGCATATAATTTGTTTCTTTTTTAAATCTGGAGCAGAATATTCCTGAATACCATAAAATCCAAACTACAACCCCCACCATGCAGCTATGGATTGTAAAGTCAGGCTTTGCACTAAGCATTAGGATTTCACTGAAAACCACTGTAGGCTTTTGTCTTTGATTTTTATAAAATACACTCCAGCGATCAGATGTGAGTCAATGTTCAAAGTCTTAAAAATCTGTAATCATGAGCATTTCAAACAAGAGAATGGAAGGAAAGAGAAAGAAAGAAAGAAAGAATGAGAGAAAGAGAGTGGAAGGAAGGACTCCAGGAAGGACGGAAAAGAGAAAGAAAGAGAGAAAGA